>SJYC01148953.1:0-21225 GCA_006408675.1 Madoqua kirkii | reverse complement strand
CTAAAGAGCCTCTTGATGAAAGTGAAAGTGAAGAATGAAAAAGTTGGCTTAAAGCTCAACATTCAGAAAACAAAGATCATGGCATCCAGTTCCATCACTTCATGGCAAATAGATGGGAAAACAGTGGAAACAGTGTCAGACTTTATTTTTCTGGGCTCCAAAATCAGTGCAGATGGTGATTTCAGCCATTAAATTAATTTAGCCATTAAATTAATTCAGAAATTAAAAGATGCTTGCTTCTTGGAAGGAAAGTTTTCACCAACCTAGATAGCATATTGAAAAGCAGAGACATTACTTTGCCAACAAAGGTCCGTCTAGTCAAGGGTATGGTTTTCCCAGTAGTCACGTATGGATGTGAGAGTTGGACCCTAAAGAAAGCTGAGTGCCAAATAATTGATGCTTTTGAACTATGGTGTTGGAGAAGACTCTTGAGAGTCCCTTGGACTGCAAGGAGATCCAACCAGTCCATCCTAAAGGAAATCAGTCCTGGATGTTCATTGCAGGGACTGATGTTGAAGCTGAAACTCCAATACTTTGGCCACCTGATGGGGAGAGCTGACTCATTGGAAAAGACCCTGATGCTGGGAGGGATTTGGGGCAGGAGGAGAAGGGGATGACAGGATGAGATGGCTGGATGGCATCACCGACACAATGGACATAGGTTTGGGTGGACTCCGGGAGTTGGTGACGGACAAGGAGGCCTGGTGTGCTGAGGTTCACGGGGTCACAAAGAGTCAGACACGACTGAGCGACTGAACTGAACTGAACTGAAGGGAATCCTGGTGTGCTGCAGTCCAGGGGATCGCAAAGAGTCGGACATGACTGAGTGACTGAACTGACTGACTGCCTTGATAAAGTGCTCTGCAACACCTTAGATATATGGTATGACTTCCCACTTCTTCCCCCAAAGGATCCTACAGTTGCAGAGTCATTTCATACTGTGAAAAAGGGAATACGGTACTCTTTTTGTTTTTGGATACAGCATCTGAACTGACGCTGGTACCCGGGACCTGAAACATTATCATGACCCTCAGTTAAAGTGGGTCATACAGAGATCAGATCAGTGGAGTTCTGGTCCAAGAGTACACCACATTGGTTCGGTGGATCCAAGCATCTACTATGTGGGTATTTTCCTAGTCCCACTAGGAACATCCTCAAAATGGATGTAATTTTCAGTTTGACAGAATCATTATATTGGTGTCCCGACCTGTTGTGAGAGTCATAACTGTAGAAATGACCAAATGGAAATCTCGGAAGCTGCCTTCTCCCTGAGCCAAGACAGTGAACCAAAAACAATACTGCATCTTGAATATAATGGCAGAAATTAAGCAAGTACCAAAGGCTTAAAGGGCCAAGACGGTGGTCATCCGTTACTCCGATCCTTTTAGTTGTCTAGACCTTGCAGAAATTATAACAGTTGCATGTGATATAGACAGCTCAACTAAGTGGAAGCTCCGATTACAGTTTCCATACTGACTGGTCTCTTTAACAGGCTAATCCACAGTGCCTCAGGTCAGCAATATGCAGCTCTTGGTATGATAAAAGAATCAAGATAAAAGAATAAAAAATTATTCTTTTCCATCCCATCAGGAAAGATCAAAGCAGTATGCTAGTGAACGTTTACCTGAAACAGACAGAAAAACACATTCAGGCTTTTGTGCCAGGGCTGCATTAACTCTCCCACTGTTTGTCTAAAGGGGTTCTTTTCTTGAAAGAAATGTTTGCTTTTCTTTCATTTTCGGCTGTGCTGGGCCTTTGTTCCTCCGGCAGCTTTCACCCGTGCGTGCTCTTCTCACTGCGGTGGCTTCTCATGTGGGGCACCGGCTCTGGGGCACTCAGGTGCTAGTAGTTCTGGTGCATGGGCTTAGTTGCCCTGCAGCATGTGGGGTCTTCCTGGACCAGGGATCGAACCCATGTCCCCTGCATTGACAAGTGGATTCTTAACCACTAGACAACCAGGAAAGTCCCCAAAGAGATCTTGATTGTACACTATGCAGAATAGAGCCTGGTCCACTATATTAATTATATTATGGTAATTGGACCAGATGAACAAGAAGCAGCAAGTACTCTGGAGGATATGGCCAGACACATATTCCAGGGAACATGTAACAGCCCTACAAAGACTCAAGGGCATGTCCTATCTGAAAATTTCAGAAATCTAATGGTTTGAAGCATTCCAGAACACCCCCTCAAAAATGTAAGATAAATCCTTGCACTTCTTCCCGTGGAGAAAAAAAACACAGCACTAGGTAGGCTGCTTCAGACTTTGGAGATAGCGTGTGTTTCACTTAAGAATACTTTCTGACCTATGTATATAGCTCAGATGGTAAAGAATCTGCCTGCCATGCAGGAGACCTGGGTTCGATCCCTGGGTCAAGAAGATCTCCTAGAGAAGGAAATGGCAACCCATTCCAGTATTCTTGCCTGGAGAATCCCCATGGACAGAGGAGCCTGGGGTTGCCTACAGTCTATGGGGTCGCAAAGTGTCAGACGTGACTAAGTGAGTAACACACACACATACACGTTGGTGCCTCAGAAGGCCTGGTGTAAGAGAGAGCTCTGCAACTAATTTAAACTGGTATAAGCAACACTCCCACTTGAACCCAGCAAACCTCATGGTGCTGAGAGTCTCCTCAATAAATAAGAATGCCGTGAGGGTTTTCTGAAAAGCCTCAATGGGACAGTCACATGGCAGACCTCTAGGTTTCTGGAGAAAGATCACACTGTCTGCAAAAAGCATCTCTCCAGGCAGACTACTGTGTGAACATTGCACATCAAGGGACTGTGTGACCAGAACAGAGCTGTCCATTACTGTCTGTCGTCACACCCACCAAGTCGTCTGTCAGGGCAGTATCCTATTTTACAATAGCGTCGCATCTAGGAAGGCAAATTCATCAGCTTACCTGCGAAATTTGATTGTCTTCTAGGTGTCACAAAGAAGAAACTGCCAAGGGAATTCTACAAATTGTGGTCTCAGAATTAGTTTAATAAAGACAATTGTTTGATAAATAGTATGCAAATTATTCCTTAAAACCGGTTTGTCCATTTTCTGTTGTTTGTCTTTCTCTGAAACATCTTTCCTAGCTGTAATTATCTACTTTAATTTGATTGTCTTCTAGGTGTCACAAAGAAGAAACTGCCAAGGGAATTCTACAAATTGTGGTCTCAGAATTAGTTTAATAAAGACAATTGTTTGATAAATAGTATGCAAATTATTCCTTAAAACCGGTTTGTCCATTTTCTGTTGTTTGTCTTTCTCTGAAACATCTTTCCTAGCTGTAATTATCTACTTTACAATATCCTCCTATGTTCAGTCTAGTATTGGTTCTGTAGTTTCATTCTTTACATGCTGATTTTAATCCATCTTGAATTTATTTTATGTGTAGTGATCTATTACTTTTCCAAATTAGTGGTAAATTTTTCTATCACTTAGCCTTTCCTTTCACCAATGATAGGAAGTTTTTCTTTCACAATATACTAATTTCTCAACTATACATGGTTCTGTTTATGGATTCTCTAAAATGTGCAATTGACTTTCTATACTAATAACACTCTGTTTAATTATCATGGCTTTATATTACTTCTTGATCTCTAGTTTAGGTACCTATACACAATGGAGTACTACTCAGCCATTAAAAAGAATACATTTGCATCAGTTCTAATGAGGTGGATGAAACTGGAGCCAATTATACAGAGTGAAGTGATGCTGGGAGCCGACACAGGAGATCCCACCCATGACAAGGTCATGCAGGACTCGAGGGACTCCCTGGGCCATCTGACCCATGACAAGGTCATGTGGAAGAGTCCTGATAAGCAAAGCCTCAGGACTCAACGGACCCCCTAGATCTGCTCGAGCATTTACCCCCAAATCAGAATCTGTCTGTCTTACTATTTTATGTCTTTCACCAGCTCTTCTGACAATAGCAGGGGGCTGTCCCTCAACCACATTTATCTGGAAAAAGTTAACTTAGGGCTTTAGTTTATAAATCTCCTGGGCACGAGAGGAGTGTTTCAAACCCCCTGTTAGCGTTCTAGCTTACTTGGCAGGTTTATCCAGACTCTTGCAACATTGTTGAGCCCGTGCTTGCTGCCAAGTTCTCCCATCCCCTTATCCATTGTGTTCCTGGGAGTACATATAGTTAAGATATAGAAATAACAAGCAGTAGCTTTAGCATTAACAACATTAGACTTTGAGTTAATAAGTTCTTTCTTTGCTGTAACCTGCTGAATCTTTGCTCCACAAAAATGTAACTCTGTATTTTAAGGGTGACACAGGCTAAAAATTTAAAAAAAAAATTTAAGGGAAAATTATTGTTCTGGCTGACCAAACTTTATAAAAAAAATCATAAAATATCAACAGGCCTCCGAGACAAAAGATGATATACAAAAAATAAGACTTGAAGAAAAAACCCACCTGGTATTGATAAAAATTAGTACTGATAAAATGTTGAGTTGACTCTACATTTTTCACCTTGCTATATGTACGACTCAGGGTATAAAAACCCCGAAAACAAATAAAGTAAATGGGCCTTGCTCACTAAAGCTTGGTCACCCTGTGTCGTTCTTTCCTTATCTCTATCTCTATCTTTCTTCATTGGCCAATGTCATCCATCCTGATGTCATCAGGATGTCATCCATCCTGAGGATATCCCTAGACTCTGCTGAGGCTGGACCTCAGCAAAGTAAGCCAGAAAGAAAAACACCAATACAGTATACTAATGCATATATATGGAATTTAGAAAGATGGTAATGATAACCCTGTGTGCGAGACAGCAAAAGAGACACAGATGTAAAGAACAGACTTTTGGATTCTGTGGGAGAGGGAGAGGGTGGGATGATTTGGGAGAATGGCATTGAAACATGTATACTATCATGTAAGAAACGAATCGCTAGTCTAGGTTTGATACAGGATACAGGATGCTTGGGGCTGGTGCATTGGGATGACCCAGAGAGATGATATGGGGAGGGTTGTGGGAGGAGGGTTCAGGGTTGGGAACTCATGTACACCTGTGGTGGATTCATGTCAATGTATGACAAAACCAATACAGTATTGTAAAGTAAAAAAGTTAAAAAACATTTTTTAAGTGTCTTTGGATAATTACATAATGCTTCTCCTCCTAACAGTCAAAATTATATGAAGTATGTTCTCATGGATCAGTAATAGGCGCTAGCATAACTAGGTTTGTCATAGATTCTCCAAATTTTAATTAAGTAATTGTTATGAGAAACCTCTTACCTGACTTGGTATGCAAAAACTGACAAGTATAAAGAGAGTTTAATCTTCTTTGGAGGAATGCACTTAAGTTGAATATGCTAAGACAAATATCTCAGTTATTGAATAAATTCAGGTTAAAAGAAGCATGTTGTTGTGTTAGTAGCTCAGTTGTGTCTGACATTTTGTGATCCCCTGGACTGTAGCCTCCCGGGCTCCCCAGTCCATGGAGTTCTCCAGGCAAGAATGCTGAAGCGGGTAGCCATTCCTTTCTCCAGGGATCTTCCAGACCCAAAGATTGAACCCATGTCTCCTGGATTGCAAGCAGATTCTTTACCATCTGAGCCACTAAGGCAGCCCCAAAGAAGCATACTCCTGCATAAACACAAAGGCTGATAGAGTAATTGTGTGCCAAAGGATTTCTCCAGGCTTCTAGATTCACAAGCATTTTTCCCCCTTTGTTCACAAAAGATTTGGGCATAGAATACTGACTCATGGATCATTAGCGACCTAGTGAAAGGCTAAAGTCTCTCATCGCCTCCAATAGCTAAGTCGTATGTACCTTCTCAAAGATACAACAGTAATGGGAAAACATGTGAAAACCTCCGTTTGTTTCTGCAGTCTCCACTAACCTTAATAAGCTCTATGTTTTACATACTCATCTATTGACCACAAATGCTCACCACTTTTCATCTAGTCACCTAACCTCTTATGAAATCATGTTGCTTTTCCATTCACACATCACAGCCCCTTGCTGTGTGTGATGCCCCAGATTTACCCACCTTCTTTTACTTGACTATAGAAGAAGAAGAAAAAAAAATCCCATGGTTGCTTGCCTCTGTTGTCCAAACTCCTATAGCCTGCACTACCTTGCTAGGGACGCCTCTTAGTCTTTGCTTTAACTATATTTGCTGTACTGTGTTTCGGTGCTCGGTGGTGTCCATCTCTTTGCAATCTCTTGGAGCCACCAGGCTCCTCAGTCCATGGGGATTCTCCAGGCAAGAATACTGGAGTGAGTTGCCATGGCCTCCTCCAGGGGAACTTTCCAACCCAGGGATCGAATCCAGGTCTCCCACATTGCAGGTGGATTCTTTACTGACCAAGCCACCAGGGAAGCCCAATTATGTTTGCCAGTAGTTCATATTAAAAAAAAAAGCTAAAAATTTCCAAGCAGACTATGCTATCCAAGACTTAAGTGTATCCTTGAAATATAAGCTCTCATTGTACTCTTAGTGGATAAAGTTGTTTCCCATGGGTATACACGTTAACAATCGGATACCAGTATACACGTATATTGTAACTGAAGATTTTAGGAAATGATGAGGAATGGTGAGAGCCAGGTTTCTTCCTGCTGGGATAGAAACTGACTGGTCAATGAGAGGAGGTTAGGATCCACGTGGTCAAGAATTAGAGTTGGAGACATGAACATGGATTCATATTTAGCTTAATGTAGATACAGATAGTTCCTTATAGAAATGCTTACAGAACACGTATGTATACCTGGTTAGTACACACACATCAGTTTCCTTGCTCACAGCTGAGAAAGGCTAGAAGGAAAACACCCCAGGAGCAAAAAACACACTTTACTTGTATGCTGGGATCTTGATCTCTAATATAAGGAAGTTGGGCTAAGTGGAGAAAGGACTGATTCTAGAACAAAGGCAGGAAAGATGAACTTGGAACATCTTGTTAATGCATAGAAAGGATGGAAGTGCTTGAGGGAAAACCAGACAAAAAGACCTACAAGGACGAATTTTGTTAGAGGGACTCAGGAGCCAACTGGAAGATTTCCCAATGGCTGGAATAATCTGATCAACAAAATAAAAAGAGTGGCATTGGATTATCACCGAACATTATAAACTAAATGAGTCCATATGGGCTCGAAAAAGTAATTCAGTTCTTTTAATGGGGGAGAGTAGATTCACCTGCTGTACAGAAGAAATACAAATAATTTATGTAGATGTCCTGCCTCGGGGAAGGGAGCGTGGATCCCTGCTTCTTCTGTGTGGGTTGCTCTAGGGACTTCTTCCCAAAGGACAGTATGTAGATGCATGGTGACTTCACAGGGGCAAAGTCTGATACACTCTACTTCAAGGATCAAGATCAAATCAAGCAGTGACAAATCTCCTTAGTACATACGGAGTGTGTACCCTTGACATGATGTGATGAAATGGCACTTCACCTCTGTGGTTTTTCTCTCCCAACTCATCCTCTCAGTTTAGTCATGAAATAGACATCAGACAGGATCCAGTGGGATCTATAAAATGCTTGACCAGTATTCCTCAAAGCTGTCAGGGCATCAATAACTAGGAAAGTCTTAAGAAATTTTCACACATCGGAGTAGCCCGAGGAGACATGAGAACTAAATGTAATGTGGTTGACCTCCTGGAAACAGAAAAAGGAATTGGACTTTCTTAGGACATTAGATTAAAACTAAGAACGTATGAATAAACTGTGGACTTTCATTAATCAAAATGCATCGAGATTGGGGCTTCCCTGATGGTTCAGTGGTTAAGGAGTCTTGCAGCGCAAGGGACACCAATTTGATCCCTGATCCGGGAAGATCCCACATGCAGCAGAGCAGCTAAGCCTGTGTGACCCACTGTTGAGCCTGTGCTCTAGAGCCTGGGAGCCACAGCTACTGGAGCCCGTGAGCCACGGAGCGGGTGCTCTGCAACAAGAGAGGCCGCTGCAATGAGAAGCCCCACACAGCAGAGCTAGAGAGTTGCCCCCACTTGCCACAACTAGAGGAAAGCCCGTGCAGCAGTAAAGATGCAGCAGAGTCAAAAATAAATAAATAAATGAATAAACAAACATTTTAAATGTACATCAATATTCATTTATAAACGTACATACCATACAAATGGAAGCACCCAATCCAGGACAAAGCCCTGCTTCCTTAAACTTTAAATCATATAATGAGTCTTTTCAGAGCCCTGGGCACCCCATTGTGAGAGCCCCCACCAGTGCAACCTGTAATAATCCAGGTTGTTCAATTCCATGTGTGTTTCTGCTGAGGTTCACCATAACTTAATCAGTGATGACTGTTAACATGTTGATAATGACAAGCTTTAGATGCTTGTTTTCTAAGAGTAATTCATGTTTAAAAAAAAACACCTATTATTGCTGTTAAAATAGTCTCATTCCAAATTGGAATGATAATGTTCTTTTTTAATGTTATCAACTTTTTATGTATTGTTGTTTAGTCACTCAGTTGTAACCGACTCTTTGCCACCCAATAGATTGCAACAGGCCAAGCTTCCCTGTCCTTCACCATCTCCCAGAGTTTGCTCAAACTCATGTCCATCGAGTCAGTGATGCCATCTAACCGTCTCATCCGCTGTCATCCCCTTCTCCTCCTACCTTCAATTTTTCCCAGCACCAGGGTCTTTTCTAATGAGTCGCCTCTTCACTGACCAACTAAAGAGCCTCTTGATGAAGGTGAAAGAGGAAAGTGAAAAAGTTGGCTTAAAACTCAACATTCAAAAAACTAAGATCATGGCATCCAGTCCCATCACTTCATGGCAAACAGATGGGGAAACAATGGAAACAGTGACAGATTTTATTTCTTGGGCTCCAAAATCACTGCAGGTGGTGACTGCAGCTATGAAATTAAAAGTGCACTGCGGTACATCGGGTCTCAAAGAATCAGACTTGACTGAGCTACTGAACATATGTGAACATGTGTGTGTATATATGTATATGTATATATATGTATATGTATATAATATGCTTCTCTGGTGCCTCAGTGGGAAAAGAATCCACCTGCAGTGCAGGAGCTGCAGGAGGCCAGGTTTGATTCCGGGGTAGGAAGATCCCCTGGAGAAGGGAATGGCAACCCACTCCAGAGTTCTTGCCTGGAGAATACCAGGGACAGAGGACCCTGGTAGGTGGCCGTCTATGGGGTCGCACAGAGTTGGGCACGACTGAAACGGTTTAGCAGCAGCAGCAGCAGCAGCAGCATATACATATATATATATATATATATATATATATGTAACTTGCTGCTGCTAAGTCGCTTCAGTAACGTCCGACTCTGTGTGACCTCATAGATGGCAGCCAAAGGGTCCTCTGTCTCTGGGATTCTCCAGGCAAGAACACTGGAGTGGGTGGCCATTTCCTTCTCCAGTTCATGAAAGTGAAAAGCGAAAGTGAAGTCTCTCAGTCGTGTCCAACTCTTAGCGACCCCATGGACTGCAGCCTACCAGGCTCCTCCGTCCATGAGATTTTCCAGGCAAGAGTACTGGAGTAGGGTACCATTGCCTTCTCCAATATGTAACTTCAGTTCAGTTCAGTTCAGTTCAGTTGCTCAGTCGTGTCCGATTCTTTGCGACCCCATGAATCGCAGCACACCAGGCCTCCCTGTCCATCACCAACTCCCGGAGTTCACTCAGACTCACGTCCATCGAGTCAGTGATGCCATCCAGCCATCTCATCCTCTGTCGTCCCCTTCTCCTCCTGCCCCTAATCCCTCCCAGCATCAGAGTCTTTTCCAATGAGTCAACTCTTCACATGAGGTGGCCAAAGTACTGGAGTTTCAGCTTTAGCATCCTTCCTTCTAAGGAAATCCCAGGGCAGTATATCCTTGCAATAATGGTAATGGACACCAGGCAGCAGTATAACACAGCAAATGCAAGTTTTGCTCTCTTCCAATCTACCTCTCGCAATAATGACAATGGACACGAGGTGGTAGTATAACACAACACATGCAGCCTTTGCTTTCGCCGAACTTATTTTAAATCAAGAAAAACTGAAAGTGAAAGTGAAGTCGCTCAGTGGTGAGCTACCCCATGGACTGCAGCCTACCAGGCTCCTCTGTCCATGGGATTTTCCAGGCAAGAATACTGGAGTGGGTTGCCATTTCCTTCTCCAGGAGATCTTCCCAACCCGCATGTAGGCAAACACTTTACCATCTGAGCCACCAGGGAAGTCCCTAGTTGGACCATAAAGAAGGCTGAACACCAAAGAACTGATGCTTATGAATTGTAGTGCTGGAAAAGACTCTTGAAATCCCCTTGGACTGCAAGGAGGTCAAACCAATCAATCCTAAAGGAAATCAACCCTGAATATTCATTGGAAGGACTGATGCTGAAGCTGAAACTCTATGTTTTGGCCCCTTGATGCAAAGGGCCAACTCATTGGAAAATACCCTGATGCTGGGAAAGATTGAAGGCAGGAGGAGAAGGGGACGACAGAGGATGAGATGGTTGGATGGCTTCATCTGCTCAGTGGATAGAAATTTGAGCAAACTCCAGAAGATACTGAAGGACAGAGGAGCTTAGCATGCTGCAGTCCAAGCGGTCACAAAGTCAAACAGGTCTAACGGACTGAACAACAGCAATATATATACATGGCGGCTGAACGACAGCAATCAAATTAAATAATGGCTTGCTGTGTCTCCACTGAGAAAATGAATTTCTCTAATAGGTTCTGTTGTTCAACAGGTATTATGCAGAGATACATGGTTCAAAATGTTATTCTTTTGGTCCTTAAGTCAATCATATCTGATTCATTTTGAGAATTTATTTGTTATCTTGACAGTTGGTGGGACTTTGAAAAGTAAATTGTGTGCCTTTTTATTTCTTAGACTCAACATTAGGAAGGCCTTTTTTATGATCGACTTTTACCATTTTGTCTCATTTTCATGGTAGAACCACCAAAAACTGTCTTTGCTTATCTCCATGTTCCTGTTGCCCCAGTTTGAAAGGTATGAGGGAGTGTTCAGACTGTCCCCTGGAACAAGGGTGACGGTGCTGACCGGCGTGACCACAGAGTGCTTCCCAGGGAGAGCGCAGGGACAACGGGGTAGGCTTCTGCCTGATGACCCGGGCAAGGGCACAAAGGCCCCAAGGAGAGGAGCGATGAGGAGACTGGGAGCCGCCTCTGGTTTGGAAATGGATGGAGAGCCGACTGAGTCCAGAGCTTGCCTTCCTCATGGTTGGACCAGGTGCAAGTTCCCCCTTGGCCCCCGGGCAGAATTGCTCTGGCAAGATAGAGTGGCGCCCCTCTCTGGCTTTCCGGTCACTAGGAAGTCCCTGGGGTTGGTTCGTTTGTGTTTTCTTTTTTTCATATTTTCTCAAGTGCCTCAACTCAGTCAGTAGCTCCTGGTATTCCTTTAGACTCTGGGCACCTAAGGCAGGAAAATAAACTCTGCCAGAAATAGAATACCTAGTCCTCAAACCTTTGGAAAGCTGCTGCCTAATTTTTATAGAGTGCAGGAGAAAAAGAACCCCTCAAGTATCTGAGATGTGTTAGGAAATAAGTATAAACTGGAAAATAGCTGTTATTTAATGGGACTCGATATAGTGCTTTCCTGAAATCAGCTACTGTTCAAAATTCCTCTAATCATAATGATCCTACGGGGTAAGTTACCGTAATTACTCCATCCTACAGGAGGGGAGCCTGGGGTACAGAAATGTTAAATAACTTAGCCAAGGACACACTACCTACTAATTATTAGAACTGGGATTTGGACCCAGGCAGTCTGATACCAGAGCCCACACTCTTTACTATTATGTATGCAAAGATACTCTCAAAACGAGAAATGCAGTTGCCTTCTGCGAATGAAAGTTTTGATTTGAATTTCAGTTCCCAGTGGCGCTGGTGAAGAATCTGCCTGCCAGTGCAGGAGATGCAAGAGAAGCAGGTTCGATCCTTGGGTCGGAAAGATCCCCTGGAGTAAGAAATGACAACCTACTCCTGTATTCTTGCCTGGAAAATTCCGCGGACAGAGGAGCCTGTGAGCCATGTGGTTGCAAAGAGTTGGACACGACTGAGTAACAGCACACATATGCAACTGGATTTGAAATAACTTGAGTAAATAATTTGCATATTATTTCTTGGTACAAAAAATGTTATTTTTTATAGTGAAATATGTAACTCTTATTTGAAACTTAAAAAGGGAGTTTTTGGCTTAAATTATTTTAATTCCACTCCCTAGTTACAGAATCTTTTATTTTATTTTTTTAACTTCTGTATCCTCTACCATAAATTGACGTCTCAAGAGAAGAATCACATCTACATCATGATCTTTTTAGCATGGGATTTGGACTATTTAGCATGGGATCTAAACCAATAAAAAGGGTTCTAGACATGCTTGAAAACTTACCAAGTATTCAAGACAGTGAAGTTTCTACTCCGCTAAATATGTATCAGATTCAGAGAATGTTTTAAATTCCAGGCTTGCAGTTATCCTATTCAAATCTATTGTCTTGATTTTTTTCTTGATAGGATTTTTAAACACAATCTTAGGTTCATCATATTCTCTAGTATATTGTATCTAGGTTTCCTCTTTCTATTTCTAATCTGCTGCTTAGCACAGAAAGATTCATGATTGTTATATCCTTTGCTATTTTAGCTCAATCTCAGTGATTAGTGTATCTCCTTTTATAGAACATGTGCTCTGAAGTAGATCTCTCAGATTTCCAGTTTCACTCTATTCCTTGATGGCCGTAGGAGTTTGTGCAAATTAAGATTTTTTGAGCCTTGAGGGTTTCTTCATGTGTAAAGTACTAATACAGAATACTCCTATCTAATATACTTAGAGTAATTTAATAGACTTTATGGGTTATTCCATAAGTAGCTGTTGTTGTTCAGCTGCTAAGTCATGTCCGACTCTTTGCAACCCCATGGACTGCACACCAGGCCTCCTTGTCCATCACAATCTCCCAGAGTTTGCTCAAACTCATTTCCATTCAATCGATGATGCCATCCAGCCATCTCATCTTCTGTCGTCCCCTTCTCCTCCTGCCTTCAGTCTTTCCCAGCATCAGGGTCTTTTCCAATGAGTCAGTTCTTCGCATCAGGTGACCAAAGTATTGGAGCTTCAGCTTCAACATCAATCCTTCCAATGATTATTCAGGACTGATTTCCTTTATGATGGACTGGTTTGATCTCCTTGCAGTCCAAGGGACTCTCAAGAGTCTTCTCCAACACCACAGTTCAAAAGTATCAATCCTTTGGCGCTCAGAACTTGAACATGTCTGTTTCTAAACATCACACATGATATCAATCAAGAACACCTTCTATGGTAGCGGAATTTGTCTGTGGTGGTTTGAAACAGCAGGGGTTTATTTTCTCACATAGAAGACAATGCTCAGGTGCTTGGCTGCTGGCCTTGGTCCAGTGGTTCCGTGGTAGCAGGGGCAGGTGCTGTAATTGTTCCGGCTTTTTCTTCATGGTTGTAAGCTTCCAGGGAGAGAAGGGCAAAGGGTGAGCAGGCAGAATTGCCTCCCAAGTCCTAATGCTTTTCTAGGGTCCCCATAGCTGACATCCACTTATGTCCTGTTGGCCAGAACAAGGTTGGGAGGAGAATGCTAAAGACAGGCCAGTGCAGTGTCTATATCATTGTTCTGGGTTATTTGGTAATAGGTTCCAGTCGAGCCAGCTCTGTAGAATCGTGGAAGTTAAATGACCAGTCAGCGGTTCAGAGCCCACCTCTAGGGGGCACGCTGGGCCAGAGCGACTGCATTGTCGAGTGCATCCCGGAGACCTGGGGCCCTCGCTCCTGCCAAGACAGCCTCGCCCCAGTGTCACAGTGATGCTGGCACACGCTGCCGCCGCCTTCCTCGAGCTCCTAACAAGCTACCTGCCTCTGTCGCGAGGCAGCCCTGGCTGTGAAAGCCAGTCGCTCAGGCCTGTTTAACTCTGCGAGCGCGTGGACTATCGCCCGCCAAGGCTCCCCTGTCCATGGGACTCTCTAGGCAAGAACACTGGAGTGGGTTGCCATTTCCTTCTCCAATGCTTGAAAGTGAAAAGTGAAAGTGAAGTTGCTCAGTCATGTCCGACTCTTCGCAACCCCATGGACTGCAGCCTACCAGCCTCCTTCATCCATGGGATTTTCCAGACAAGAGTACTGGAGTGAGGTGCCATCGCCTTCTCTGTACTTATGCTTAGGACTCAATATTCATTCAGTGAGTGGATGAGCAGGTGAATGGCTGGACAAATAAATAAATGAATGACTACCCTACAACAACTGAATTCTAGCCTTTAGCTCTGCCTTCACTCTTGCACGTCTGCCTGCTACGGGCCACCGCCTGGATGTCCTGAAGCACCCCCAAACCAATCTTATTCCACAGTAGTGTCTCTCCTGGCTTCTGCACAGAACTGTGATCACTTTGTGTTCCTGCTGATAGCATCTCTCTGGCCCAGCCCCGAGGTGTGCAGTTCTAGGTCTATATTTGTCTCTTTATTTTCCCTCAGTCTCAATACCCTGTCACTTGAAAAGTCTTTGTAATCTTCCCCTGTAATATTCAGGCATGATACACGTCTCAGCCACCACACAGTTTTGGAAAGAGGGCTCCTGACTATGCAACTTGATCTTCTTTCATATGGTATTGACGTGGGGCCGGGGAGCCTTCTCTCTGCTCCTGGGTTTAGTCGGGATCTGCACTGAGGCAGGCGTTGGGCTGGATGTTCTCAGGTGGCTCTGTCCCATCTTAGATGCCCCTGCCTGTGTGGCTGCTTTTACTTGGCTTAGTGTTTTCAAGGTTCATTCATGTTATAGCCTGTGTTAGTAATCCACCCCTCTTTATTGCTGAATAGTACTCCATTGTAGAGATACATCATGTTTTATTTGTCTGTTCATTAACTGATGAATATTTGGGTGGTTTCTTCTTTTTTGTTGTTTTTTGGCCATTATGAATAATGCTGTGAACATCTGTGTACAAGTTAATGCGGATGTTTATTTTCATTTCTTTGGGGTAGATACCTAAGAGTAGAATTGCTGCTTCGTGGGATAATTCTGTGTTGAACCTTGTGATGAGCAGCCAGACTGCTTTCCAAAGTGGATGTGCCATTATGGAATCATTTCTTTTAACTCTGCGACTATTATTAGCATCATAATAGAAATGGGCATTTTTAAGTCAGAGTGCTCAGAGGCTTATTCAAAAGAAACACAGTTTTTTTTTAAAGTGCTGTGCATCTGTGCATTTATAACTTGTGTTGAGTCACCATCAGAAAGTCTTCCAGGAAACAGGATTGCATTGTGCTGCTTTGTTTCTCCATGAAAGATGAGATGCCTGCTTAAATATCCTAGCATTTAAAGTCACCTTCACTGAAAGTGGTGTTAAGCCAGCATCTTTCTCTGTCCCCTCTCGTGCTTCTTATTAGGAGATTCAGGGACAGCTGGCTGCAATCCTTCAGAATTGCTCTAGCCCTGGAGCCGAGGCTCAGCGCAGCCCTGTGCTCATGGATTTTTCCCGTCGTGGGTGGCTGTGGAAGAACATTATGTCAGAGACGACACTGGGGCCTCTCTGTAGAATGAGAGAGAGAGTGAAACCATGGCGGGAACAGGCATGCTGCAGCCCCAAAGTGGTTAAAGAGGAAGGAGGAGGAAGAAAGTCCATTTTCATGACTCTCAAGTGTGTGTTCCATAACTGAATACATGAACTATAAATGCCACACTCTGGGTTTCATTAGTTGGCTTACTTCCACAATTTTTTAAAAATGGAAAGAAAAAAAAAGAAAAAGACACCACAGTCAGTTTGAGCTTAACCTTTATTTAGATTCTATGTATCTCACCTCTAGGGATGCTGAAATCAGATGAATTTCTTATTTTAGTAAAGTGGAGAGGAAGCATTTCTCTAACAGGTCTGAATGTCTCCTTAAAGTAGGATCGGCAGTCACTCCCTCACGGTTTCTGCTTATAAAGCCCTGGGGTTCAGTGGACATGGTTCCAGGAAGCTAATAATACGTTTGAAAGCATGCAGACTGTTAGATGTGGAGGTGAGGCAGCTGGAGAAATGGAGGCCCAGAAACAGTAAACATGTCGTTCCGTCTCCAGGTTCAGCGGGGCCCCGGAAGCATGCCCAGAGCCGTTGACTCTCAGACTAGTGCTCCCAGCCTGAGGAGACTGCTCTTTGACCCTGACAGTGCCTGGGGGCGGCACAGAAGAGCCTGTTAGCCAGGGTGCCCGCCAGCCCCCGTCCTCCAGCGCCGGGCACCAGGAGGCACGCAGCGGGTGGGCCCCATGGCAGCTGTCATCGCACAGGGGGAAGGGAAGGAACCTCAGGTTCTAGTATTCCCGCCTGGGCTCCTGTGCGAGAATTAGGAAAGCTCCAGTTCCGCAGCAGCGGTCACTCTGCCTGTGCCGGCGCTTGAGAGCAGTGCTTGGGCTGCCGCTCAGCCCCACCGTGCCTGCGCTGGAGCACTTATGCAGGGCCCAGGCAGGGCAGCCCTGCGGAGGGCTCTTATTCGCCCTCAGAGACTCACTGTCCTCATCTGTGAAATGGGGACGCTGATAACAAGACTTCTCCACTGAGGGTCCCTGGTGAGTAGGTGAGACCCTGTTGATGAATAAACCGGAAGGGATCACCACAGGATAATTATTATAAACAGATATGTGTACTCGCACATTTGCACGGCTTCCCTGCTGGCTCAGTAGTGAAGAATTCGCCTGCAGTGAGGAGAAGCAGGTTTGATCCCTGGGTGGGAAAGATCCCCTGGAGAAGGGAATGGCAACCCACTCCATTCTTGCCTGGGAAATCTCATGGACAGAGGAGCCTGGTGGGCTACAGTCCATAGGGTGGCAAAGAGTTGGACACGACTGAGCGGCTAAACAACCGTAAACACATATGCACACATCCGTGGCTTTTACATTTTATTTTTCTTTCTAAATTTTATTTCATTTTATTATATTTTTGGAAGCACAGGACTACCAGGGGAGTCCTGCTTTTGCCATTTTAAAATGCCTGAAATGGTATGTCCTTCTAGTCCTTACTGGAGGAGGGAACAGGAATCCACTCTAGTGTTCTTGCCTGGAAAATCCCATGGACAGAGGATCCTGGAGGGTAGCTGCAGTCCATGGGGTCACAGAGAGTTGGACAGGACTGAGTGACTAACGTGCTCGAGTCCTTATAGTCCAGCAAATGGGCCTTCATAACCAGCAAAATGCCCCTGGTTCTCAGTATCAGAGAACTTGTGAGTAGACATCTCAACAAAAGATAAAGAGCAAAATGAAATTTATCCCCTGACCCCATGTTTTTCAGACCTGGCTGGGTATTAGAATAATCTTCAGAGTCAAACAAACAAATACCCAGGCCTCCCTCATCCCCAGAGATTCTGATTTCAGTTTATTGGGTGGATGTGGTGGGTAGTTAGAGGCTTCAATCACTTTTTTACCCCCAAGGGAAATGTCGTTTGAAAAAAAATTATGCCACAGGCCTCTGGCTTTGTCTTCAAATAACCTTGGAGCAAAACTACTATTGTGGAATAAAAGATAAGGAAACTTAATAGGTTATTGGAACTAAAACCCTCAAGAGAAGCTGTTCCAACCAGACTCTGCTTCCCTGTGAAGCTCTGAGGCTGCTGAAGTGGCATTCCCCACCTCCCATCTCCACCACCTCCACCCCATTCCCTGTCTCCTCTTCTTCCCAGAGTCTTCTGTGCTTCCTCCCCCTCCACTACCCCAGTGCCTGCCTTTCCCCCACCCCCAAGGTTGCCCTCTCTCTAGTATGGAATGTGATGTAGCTGGAAGAGTCAGCAAACAAATATTCTAATGTAATCTCTCACCTTAAAAAACAAAACCAAATAATCATGGCACAATCCTTCTTTGACCGTCCAGATTTCTGCCTTAGTTTTCCAGTCTTACCCATTATTCTCAAGAGTTATCTACACACTCTGTCTCCAGCTTTGCACTCTCCACTCACTGCAACCTCCTCCGATCTGGCTTCTCTCTCCTTGTTTCCACTCACCACATTTGCCAAAGCCATCAGTTACCTCTAGGGAGCCAAAGGAGGTCACTTTGGAAAAATGATATTTTTCTCTTTAATTTAAAGTTTAATTTAATGATGTTAAAGATTGAATGTTTCTGTCCTTCCCCCTGCCCTCCCACCCACCTCTGTCTGCCTGCCATTTATTTATTAAGACCTAGTTCTCAATGGCACCTCACTCCAGTACTCTTGCCTGGAAAATTCCCCCATGGATGGAGGAGCCTGGTAGGCTCCAGCCCATGGGGTTGCTAAGAGTCGGGCATGACTGAGCAACTTCAGTTTCACTTTTCACTTTCATTCATTGGAGAAGAAAATGGCAACCCACTCCAGTATTCTTGCCTGGAGAATTCCAGGGATGGAGAAGCCTAGTGGGCTGCTGTCTATGGGGTTACACAGAGTCAGAAAGGACTGAAGCGACTTAGCAGCAGCAGCAGTTCTCAATCTGATTGTGTTAGAAGATGGGGGCGTTCAGAGTTGATTAGGTCATGAGGGTGGAGCCTTGGTGAATGGGAATTATTGTCCTTGTACAGTAGCTAAATCATGTCTGATTCTTTGCAACCACATGGACTGCAGTACACCAGACTCCCCTGTTCTTCACTATCTGCTGGAGTTTACTCAAATTCATGTCTGTTGAGTTGGTGATGATATCTAAATACCATCCCTTCCTCTGCTGTCCCTTCTCATTTTACCTTCAGGCTTTCCCAGCATCAGGGTTTCTTCTAGTGAGTTGACTCTTCCCATCAGATGGCCAAACTATTGGAGCTTCAACTTCAGCAGTAGTCCTTCCAATGAATATTCAGGATTGATTTCCTTTAGGATGGACTGGTTTGATCTCCTTGCTGTCCAAGAGATTCTCAAGAGTCTTCTCCAGCACCACAGTCCAAAAGCATCAATTCTTCAGCGCTCAGCCTTCTTTCTGGTCCAGCTCTCACATCTGTACATGACTACTGGAAAAAGCATAGCTTTGACTCTACAGACTTTTGTTGACAAAGTGATGCCTTTGCTTTTTAATATGCTGTCTGGGTTTGTCATAGCTTTCTTTCCAAGGAGCAAGTTGTCTTTTAATTTCGTGGCTGCAGTCATCGTTCACAGTGTTTTTGGAGCTCAAGAAAATAAAATCTGTCACTGCTTCCACTTTCCCCCACTTATTTGCCATGAGTGATGGGCAGGGTGCCATGATCTTAGTGGGGTTTTTTTTTTTTTGACACTTTTTAAATTTTTTAATTGATGGATAATTGCTTTACAGAATTTTGTGGGTTTTCTGTCAAACAGTGACATTAGTTTTTAATGTTGAGTTTCAAGCACATGCATGCATGCTCAGTTGTGTCTGACTCTTTGTGATTCCATGGACTGCAGGCCCACCAGGCTCCTATGTCCATGGAATTTTCCAGGCAAGAATACTGGGGTGGGTTGCCATTTTCTATTCCAGGGGATCTTCCTGACCTAAGGACTGAACCTGCCTCTCTTGCATTAGCAGGCGGGTTCTTTTACCACTGTACCAATTTTATGCTACCATGAATGGCATTAGTGCCTTTATAAAAGAGACCCCAGGGAGCATTCTCAATTCTTTCAACATGCAAGGACATAGTGAAAAGACACCCTCTCTGAACTAGGAAGTGAGTTTTCATTAGATATCGCATCTGCCAAGCCTTATCATGGACTTCCCAATCTCTAGAAGTGTGAGAAATAAATGGGCTTTATTTAAGTCACCCAGTCTATGGAGCCCACAATAAGACAAATTAACATGTAGACAAGTGCAAAGAATATAAGTATACAGCTTAATGAAGTTTCTGAAAGTGATCACATCCATTTAAGCATCATTTAGGCCAAGAAACAGATACTTTTTTTTTTAACTTAAAAAAATTATTTGTTCATTTGGCTGCATTGGGTCTTAGTTGCAGCTTGGGGCATTTTCACAGGATCTTCAGTTGCAGTATGGGCTTAGTTGCTCTGTGGCATGTGGGATCTCAGTTCTCTGCCCAGGGATTGAACCTGTATACCCTATATTGCAGGGCAGATTCTTAACCAATGGACCAGCAAGGAAGTCCCAAAACAGGATACTTCCAACACTTTAGAATCCTCTGTATGCCCCTCCCCCAGATCACCACTATTCTGATCTAGCAACATATTAGCATTGCCTTTTTAAAGTAAATGAGAATAGATAATATGTGCTGTTTTTTAGTTTGGCTTCTTAGTCCAAGAATCATGTTTGTGAGATTCAGGTATTTGAGACTGAAGTATGACTAGACCTCAACTTATTAATTTATGCTATTCTTGATAAGTTGAGTGGTTTTCCATTTTGGACTATTATAAATGATATTGCTAAGAACATCCTTGTACAGGCTTTTCATGTACATATGTGTTCATTTCTGTTTGTTGTATACTGAGGAGTAGAATTGATGGGTCATGCAAATGGAGACTGCCAGGGTATGCATATGGAGACTGCCAGTTTTCCAAAGTGGTAGTACCAGTTTACCAGCAGTCCATAAGAGTTCAAATTGCTACAGACGGTCAGCAGCCAGAGAGCTGGCATCATTCCAGTAGCTTCTTGGCCACTTTGAAAACTATGACCTTAGAGCATCCGTTATTCAAAATGCCAATCAAAACACAGGACATCAAACTCAGTCATTTTTTACAATATGAAGATTATATCCAAATGTAATATGGTATTCTTATTATATCTAAACTGAGATATGAATGTGGTTGGGGTGGACCTTAAACTATGAGATATCCTTCTCATTTCCCTGTTCCCTTCCCAGTTCCCTTTAAATGCTTCCTACCCATTCCATCTGTGTGTTGCTCTTGACGGGAAATGGAGTGATGGCCATTGGGAGCAAGCTGAGCTAGGAGGTGGTGCCTGGAAGCTCCTTCTATACTTATCCAAGGAGAAGGAAAAAGAGGAAAACAGAAGTCTAGAAGTAAGGCTAAGAACAGAGATACCCATTAAGCAGAAAGGGCTAATAGATGAGTCCAGAGAAAAGACAGCACAGCTGGTGAGGAGAACACAGCAATATGCTAAGAGGAAGATAAGGTATTTAAGACTGCAGTCTGCCAGCACCGGAGAGCAGGGCCCCTTCATGCAGGGACTTTGTTTCAGGCTCAGGTTACTGAAAAAGCCCTAGTAAGCCAGGCACTCTCCTTCCCTGTGTCTGCCTTTGTCAGGTTTTATTTTGGCCTTTCTCTTGTTTTCTTTTTTTTTTTTTAATTTTTATTTTTTGTTTAATGCTTATTCCATTTCACAGCACTGCATTGGTTCTGCCATACATTGACATGAATCAGCCACAGGTGTGGACGATCTCCCCA
>SJYC01148950.1:0-67454 GCA_006408675.1 Madoqua kirkii | reverse complement strand
GCATTCTTTGGCATTGCCTTTCTTTGGGATTGGAATGAAAACGGACCTTTTCCAGTCCTGTGGCCACTGCTGAGTTTTCCAAATTTGCTAGCATATTGAGTGCAGCACTTTCACAGCATCATCTTTCAGGATTTGAAACAGCTCAACTGGAATTCCATCACCTCCACTAGCTTTGTTCATAGTGATGCTTTCTAAGGCCCACTTGACTTCACATTCCAAGATGTCTGGCTCTAGATTAGTGATTACATCATCGTGATTATCTGGGTTGTGAAGATCTTTTTTGTACAGTTCTTTCATGTGTTATTGCCATCTCTTCTTAATATCTTCTGCTTCTGTTAGGTCCATACCATTTCTGTCCTTTATCGAGCCCATCTTTGCTTGAAATGTTCCCTTGGTATCTCTGATATTTTTGAAGAGATCTCTAGTCTTTCCCATTCTGTTCTTTTCCTCTATTTCTCTGCATTGATCCTAGATGTCTATATTTGTAGAATCAGAGAATGTGCAGAAGCATGAGCCAGATTCTGGGAAAGACAGAAGAATAGGGGCAGTGAAAGGAAAGAAAAGGCTGGGAGTTGAGGCAAGTGTTATGTAGAGTTGAGAACTGGACAAAGAAAGGAATTTGGGGAAGCAGCTGATGGTGTTTTCAGAGAACACTGTAGTGGCAGAGATAATCAGATAACCACTGGACCCAGCAAATACAGACCTGGAACCAGTTGCACATCCGTTACCACCATCTATTCTAGACTTTTCATCAACCCCCAATAAACCCCTCTTTCTAGCCATCAGCCCCAAGCTCTCTATCCTTCCCAGCCCAGGTTAGTTCAGTTCAGTCGCTCAGTCACGTCCGACTCTTTGCAACCCCAGGAATCGCAGCACGCCAGGCCTCCCTGTCCATCACCAACTCCTGGAGTTCACTCAGACTCACGTCCATCGAGTCCATGATGCCATCCAGCCATCTCATCCTCTGTCGTTCCCTTCTCCTCCTGCCCCCAATCCTTCCCAGCATCAGAGTCTATTCCAATGAGTCAACTCTTCCCATGAGGTGGCCAAAGTATTGGAGTTTCAGCTTTAGCATCATTCCTTCCAAAGAAATCCCAGGGTTGATCTCCTTCACAATGGACTGGTTGGATCTCCTTGCAGTCCAAGGGATTCTCAAGAGTCTTCTCCAACACCACAGTTCAAAAGCATCAGTCCTTTGGCACTCAGCCTTCTTCACAGTCCAACTGTCACATCCATACATGACCACTGGAAAAACCATAGCCTTGACTAGACTGACCTTAGTCGGCAAAGTAATGTCTCTGTTTTTGAATATACTATCTAGGTTGGTCATAACTTTTCTTCCAAGGAATAAGCGTCTTTTAATTTCATGGCTGCAGTCACCATCTGCAGTGATTTTGGAGCCCCTCCAAAATAATCTACTTTCTGTCTTTATAGTTTTGCCTATTTTTGATGTTTTATGTAAGTGGAGTTATACCATAGGTAGTCCTTTGTGACTGGTATATTTCATTGAGCATAATATTTCCAAGGCTTATCCATATCATGGCATGTATCAGCACTTCATCTCATTAATGCCAAATAATATTAACACTGTTTTTGAATGCTGAGCTTCAAGCCGCTTTTTCTCTCTCCTCTTTCATTCTCATCAAGAGGCTCTTTAGTTTCTGTTCACTTTCTGCCATTAGAGTGGTCTCATCTGCATATCTCAGGCTAATTGCATTTATGGAAATAGTTGAAACGTAAAAAAATATATTTTCTAGTGTAGATCTCTGTGTGTACTTGTGTTTAAAAGAATTACATAATACAGTGTAGGTTTGAGTGCTCTATCATTTTCTGACTAGCAGAATTCTTAAACAGAAGTTGCTGAAGTGTAAGGCACGCCCACAGGCTAACAGTCCTCCCAGAAGGCTGAGGGGTGAGCTGGTGAATACTGAATCACCATTTCCATCTCTCCGCCTGATGGTTTAATGCTTAAAGGTCAGAAGTGCTCAGAAGATTAGTGGTTTAAAAGCGTCTCCAGGTTTTCTTTAGGAAGATCTGTGAGCCCAAAGGGCTATCCAAAGTTACAGAGTAGTTCTGAATTTATAGTCTTCTATAGAAATAAGACTTCTATAGCATCCCTCTCTCTGCCTTCTATTCCAGGCAGAGAGAGGGTTGCCTGCAAAGACCTGGTCAGAGGGAGGAGTGCCCAGTGAGAGGTGTTTGAGCATGGGGATTAAGGGCTTTAGGGAACAGGAGCCCAGCTGGGCACCTGAGGCTGGAGGCCTGGGGGAGGGGCCAGGTGTTGTAAGGCCCCCAGGGCCCTGTGTTCACAGCCTAGCAGCATCGGTCTGGATGCCATTGATTGCTCTCCTGGCTCACTGTTCCTGGCTTCATCCCCTCACACCTCTTACCACTATTCTTTCTTGGGGAAGAGCTATTCCTCCTCTTTCTGCTTGGGCTTTCTTCCCTTCCCTACTGCTTCCTCTAGTGACTGGGCTCAAGGAGTCTTCTTGTCTCCACTGTGACTCTCAGCTGCCGTTTCCTCTCTGTTGTATGTGTTCATTGGCCCTATGCTTGCAGGCTGGAATGGGCTTTCCTTCCTCCTGTACTGCCCCTTCAATATTAAGGACATTTTTTTTTTTTTTTTTTTTTTTGCTGCACCAGGTCTTCCTTGCAGTGTGTGGACCCTCCAGTTGGAGCTCATGATCTTAGTTGCTCCACAGCCTGGATCTTAGTTCCCCGACCAGAGATCAAACCCACCAGTTATAAAGCACATCTCCTGTATTGGAAGGTGAATTCTCAACCATTAGGCCACCAGAGAAGTCCCTCAAATTAAAGACATCTTAATAATTGCTGTCAAAATTCTCCCTATTCTATTCAGCTCTATTCACAGGAAACTTTCCACAATCTTTGTTCTAAGGAATTCCCTACTTGACAAATTTCCTGACCTTGAGAGAAAACTGGTATTCTTAAGAGGGTGATGTATTCATGTTAATTTAAATGTTTTAAAGCCTTTTTTGAAATAGTGCTTTATATTTTATTCTTGGTCACTGAAGAAAGCTTTATATGTATGGGTCATAGAAAATACAAGCTGTAAAATTAAATAAAATCATCAATAATTTTTAAAGGGGAAAAGTAAAGTCCCCCCACATCAAAGATAAATGACCTATATATAAACTGTTCATTAAAACTATAAAGTAGAATATAGCATTTTTTAAAAGTATATACAGCTGATAGAATATTAGTAGGTTATACTCCAAGTTCTTAGTTTCGTTGACAGGTTTTTGCTGAACTAAAATTATGTCTTTTCTCTCACCTTGGCTTTTCTGTAATCAAGAGAATGTAGCCTTGGGATGACAGGGTGGAATGCATACTGTACTAAGGAACAGCTTTTCTCTTCATAGCTAACTGGCTACTGAAATAGCAACAGAATTTGGCCTCTTTAATACCATGCTTTAACAGGCTGACTAGCCAGAGCTTACATTCAGGGTTAAAAACATGCCTTCAGAATCTCTAATGATAATGTCCATCCAGGAATAGCATAAATAAGTCAATGGTACTGATGCCCTAACAATTTGTACTTAATTAAAGCTATTCTAACTCCAGGAGTGGGCACTGCTGTCTCTGAGTGCAGCTGCTTGGCATTTATTTACCAGCATTCAGCTGCCAATTCCCAGGGGCTTGAGAGGTTCAGATCCTGGGAGGCCTGACACGTCCTAATCAAATAAACAGAAGATTTGATTTGAAAATCAGAATGTCAGTGTCTTAGAGGGAGACTTGCCACTTGCTAAAGGACTATATTCCTTGTCACTCAATCTATACCCACCCTTGTCTAAGAAGGAAGCTAACACAGTTCTAAGCAGTCACTATAGTTGTCTAAATTGCTGTGTTTGTGTTGCTAGAGCTAACAAGAAAGAGATTAGAACATTATTGTAAGGGTTGGAGGGGAGAGGGGATGTATATCACTTGGAGTTTGTTGATTGCAAATAACAGAAAGCAATATTGGTTGACTATGTTAAGAGCAATCTATTTATTTATTTATGTATCCAGATGTACAAGCTGGGTTTAGAAAAGGCAGAGGAACCGGAGATCAAATTGCCAACAAGCTTTGGATCATGCAGAAAGCAAGGGAATTCCAGAAAAGCATCTACTTCTGTTTCATTGACTACGCTAAATGCTTTGACTGTGTGGATCACCACAAACTGTGGAAAATGCTTAAAGAGATGTGAATATCAGACCACCTTACCTGTCTCTCAGAAACCTGTGTGCAGGTCAAGAAGCAACAGTCAGAACAAATGGAACAACTGATTGGTTCCGAATTGGGAAAGGAGTACGACAAGGCTGTATATTGTTGCCCTGCTTACTTAACTTATATGGAAAATACATCATGTGAAATGCCAGGCTGGATAAATCCCAAGTGGGAATAAGATGGCAGGGGGAAATATCAATGACCTCAGATATACAGATGATACCTCTTTAATGGCAGAAAGTGAAGAGGAAATAAAGAACCTCTTGATGAGGATGAAAAAGGAGAGTGAATAAGCTGGCCTGAAACTCAACATTCAAAAAATGAAGATCATGGCATCTGATCCCATCACTTTGTGGCAAATAGAAGGGGATAAAAGCAGAAGCAGTGACAGATTTTCTTTTCTTGGACTCCAAAATCACTGCAGATGGTGACTGCAGCCATGAAATGGAGAGACACTTGCTCCTTGAAAGGAAAGCTATGACAAGCCTAGACAGCATATTAAAAATCAGAGACATCACTGCCGACAAAGGTCCATATAGTCAAAGCTAGGGTTTTTTCAGTAGTCATGTACAGATGTGAGAGCTGGACCATAAAGAAGGCTAAGTGCTAAAGAATCAATACTTTTGAACTGTGGTGCTGGAGAAGACTCTTGAGAGTCCCTTGGACTGCAAGGATATCAAACCAGTCAATCCTAAAGGAAATCAACCCTGAATATTCATTGGAAGGACTGATGCTAAAGCTGAAGCTGTAATACTCTGGCCACCTGATGTGAAGAGCAGACTCATTGGAAAATACCCTGATGCTGGGAAAGATTGAAGGCAAAAGGAGAAGGGGGTGGCAGAGGATGAGACGGTTGGATGGCATCACCAATTCAATGGACAAGAGTTTGAGCAAACTCTGGGAGATAGTGAAGGACACAGAAACCTAGAATGCTACAGTCTATAGGGTCACAAAGAGCTGGACATGACTTACTGACTGAACAACAAGAACAACAAAGGGAAGGTCCTTGAGAACTCTTAAAAATCACAGTAACCTGGAGATTCAGGCTTAGATACAGCAGGGGAGAAGCAGCTAAGACCTTCAGTCTGCTCAGCTGGAGAGAAGCAAGCTAATTCCAGTCTTTCTGGACCTCTGCTGGATTTAGCTTTAAAATTTTCATTTGGATTTTCAAATTACCATCAGACCATATCTAATGTTTATATTTTCTGCATAGAGTTGTAAAAGTAAAGATAAGACCTCGCACTCAAAGAGTTAAGAATCCAGCACTACATATCAATATGTAAAACATGGTATACCCAGTTCATGGCAGAGATGCCCAATTAGGGCTTTGAGGTACGACAAATGAAGAGAAGATATAGAGTTAGAAGGATGGGGAACAATCTCAAAAGAAAGACTCTGGAAATGGCATTGGAGATGGCAGGATTTTGCTAGGGAAATTGGAAGCATTTCAAAATGGGTTACAAGTAATAAATAGAGACCCAGATGTAAGAGCCTAACGTGAGTCACATACTTGGTGAAGTTCCCTCCTCCTCCTCTTGTGATTGAGTTCATAGGGTTTACTAAATGCAGAGAAAAGTGCTGCAGGGAGAGGTCCCTGTGCTTCGAAGGGAGGAGGGCTGTGTGGGAGAGAAGCAAAGAATGAAGGTGAGAGAGAGACCCACACCTTGCACCTCCAAGAGACAAAAGTGTGTATCTGATGGTGTGTGGGTGGTAGGGTGAAAGCATGGAGATGAATGTGGCTTTTTTGTTTTGTTTTTTATTTCCTGCCTCTGGGAAAGGCTCAAGAGCCCTGTTGATACTGGGTGGGGCCCAATGCTACTGGCAGCATCCAAAGGCACAAATTCTTATGTTAAGTGCCACCTACAACAACTGTCTGCGTCCTGCACAACCCAGGCTTTAATACAAGGCTGCTGGGTGAGGATTGTTGGACATCAGACCCAATGCGATAAGAACACAGCGTCAGTGACAGTGATAAGCAATTCAGTCGTTCACTTGTTCATTCCCATCTATATTTATCAACACTGATGGGAGTCTCTGGCTGAAACTGAGGCCAGAGGCTGGAGTAGAAAAAGTAATAATGATTACATCACTTTCTTTCCTTGTTTTGGTTTGCCCTTCTGTTAAACAAGAAGCTGGAATTTCATGCCTTTGCATTGCTGTTTCCTGTGCTTCATGAGCTTATACGTAAAAGTCGGAAGCAGTTTGTCCTGGCCTGGGCCAGGGGAGTGGCATCAGGGCTGAAGGGCAAAGGATGAGAAGCGCTGCTTGTCCTCTGCCTGCTTGTAATGAGATGCCCTCTGAAAGGGGTCAGGGTTCAGCAGCTCTGTGCAAACTAGAGGTCTGGTATTTGCCAGAAGCCTTGGCGTAATGCAGGGAGAAACAGTGCATGAATGATGTGATGGAATTATTGCTGACCATGAATTTCCTGCGCAATTAGTGAGGTGAGATTGTGTGGAGTTTCTTTTAATTGGAACTTTGCAAAGCAGATCTAGGTTTATTTACTATTTTATTTTGATTTGATCTCAAGAGATGGGAGGGCAGCATGTTGAATTACAATAACCTTTTGTAAAACAAAGTTCTTCCTCACCGACCTTTGATTCCCCTTTCTTGCACTGTGTTCCCGGTTTCTCCATAAAGCCTCCATCATGGCTTCTTTGCAACCGGAGAGGGCACCCAGCTTTGAATTATTTTCAATGTCTGGTGCATTTTCTCCTCCCCATTCACGTCACAATAAATGTCTGTGTTTTCCAAATTGCTAGTGTGGAAACTCCTCGGGGTGCAATGGATAGTCTGTGTCTTGCTGGTTCTCACTATATTCACCCCCGTGCTCCTATCAGTGCCTGCTAGAAGGAACTCAACAAATCTCTTTGAAAACATCTTAAAGGTCTTTATGGGAATAAGCTGTGGCTTCAATAGAAATCCTGGCTTTACATGAAATCCAGAGGGTATCTGGGGGAGTTAGCCATAGTTTCAGAATGATTTAAAGTCCTTTCTCCCACAGTAGTTCCTTTGAAGGACAGCCAGATGAGCAGGCTAAGTTGGTGGATGAAGACTCAGGGAGAGAGACTTGGCTTTGTTACGTTTAGGGTTCTGTCATGTACTGGGGCAGAGGTGGGGGGAGCTTTTCCAGGGCCCCCTTCACACTGTTCACATTTAGAGACAAGGACTCACATATCCATAGGCCCTTCCTCTTTGTAGATTAATTGCTCTCTCTCACTGTCTTAGCACCTTCAATCGAGTCCTATCCTTTTCTGAACATGTTCCATTGCTCAGATAAGGAACCAGGAAGGAAAAATCAACTATAAAGTACGTGTATTATACAAGTAATGGGAAAACACTATAAAAATTGGGAGAATGGAGGAGAAAGTTCATTCCTAACATCTCTGCTCTACTCCAGCCCAGGGGTCTTCAAAGTGTGGTCCCCGGACCAGAGTGTCAGCATCACCTGGGGACTTGGTAGAAATGCACACTCTCAGGCCCCACCCAGTCCTAGTGAATCAGAAGTTGGGAGGCGGTTCAGCAGTGCGTGCTGTAACAAATCCTTTGGGGGATTCTGATGCTGGAGAGTTTGAGAATGGCTCTGGCAGCACAACTGTAATGAGCATGTTATGGCAGCCTCTTCATGAGTGTGTGTTTGTGTATACCAGCTTCATCAACTGTTAGAGTTCAAAAGCAGCCATTGTAACACTCTTATCTCTCTAGCCTAGCGCTCCACCTAGTCCTGGAGTCCAAACTCCTTCAGAGTTTCCTAGTATCAAGGCATAGATAACAGACTTTCGGACACAGGGGTGGGGGTGGTCTTGGTAGAAATGCACACTCTCAGGCCCCACCCAGTCCTAGTGAATCAGAAGTTGGGAGGCGGTTCAGCAGTGCGTGCTGTAACAAATCCTTTGGGGGATTCTGATGCTGGAGAGTTTGAGAATGGCTCTGGCAGCACAACTGTAATGAGCATGTTATGGCAGCCTCTTCATGAGTGTGTGTTTGTGTATACCAGCTTCATCAACTGTTAGAGTTCAAAAGCAGCCATTGTAACACTCTTATCTCTCTAGCCTAGCGCTCCACCTAGTCCTGGAGTCCAAACTCCTTCAGAGTTTCCTAGTATCAAGGCATAGATAACAGACTTTCGGACACAGGGGTGGGGGTGGGGGGAGAGAGGAGAGGGTGGGACCGATTAAGAGTGTAGCATGGAAACATATACATTACCATGTGTAAAATTAGATAGCCAGTGGAAATTTGCTGTATGACTCATAGCGCTCAAATCCAGGGCTCTGTGATGATCTAGAGGGGTGGGGATGGTGTGAGAGGCGGGAGGGAGGTTCATGAGGGAGGGGACCTATGTATACCTATGGCTGATTCATGTTGATGTATGGCAGAAACCAATACAATATTGTAAAGCAATTATCCTCTAATTAAAAATAAATGTATTAAAAATATATAAATAGATAAATTTAAATTTAAAAAAAAAAGAATCTAGAGATCAACATGGTGGACCTTACGGACATGGGTAAGTGTGCCCTGGGCAAACCACTGCTGGGACCCGATTACCCTCACATTACTGGTTTGTCCTAGGTGCTGATGCATCAGTAGCCCCACTTGACTATCAGCAGGACTTTCATCTTTCCCGGTCTGATGTTCTTGTGAACATGAACTATCTCTTGCTCTGACATTCCTTTAGAATTTCCTATGGCTCCCTAGAGCTAACTGTGAACAATCTCTAGTTCAGTTCAGTCGCTCAGTCGTGTCCAGCTCTTTGTGACCCCATAAACCACAGCACATCAGACCTCCCTGTCCATCACCTTCTCTCAATCTTTCCCAGCATCAGGGTCGTTTCAAAAGAGTCAGCTCTTCACATGAGGTGGCCAAAGTATTGGAGTTTCAGCTTCAACATCAGTCCTTCCAATGAACACCTGGACTGATCTCCTTTAGGATGGACTGGTTGGATCTCCTTGCAGTCCAAGGGACTCTCAGGAGTCTTCTCCAACACCACAGTTCAAAAGCATCAATTCTTTGGCGCTCAGCTTTCTTTATGGTCCAACTCTCACATCCATACATGACTACTGGAGAACTATCTCTAACTAGTAAGGAAAACACAGGGTAAGAGGTCAGGGTAGCATCAGTGCCTGGAGTCATCCTTCCTTCTGACCCTCAGGCCTTGGGGCTGAGTCTGCCCACTGCTTCATTGAGGCTGCAAAGAAGAGAACACACCTCCTCAGACTTCAGTGAGGCTTTTGTAAGAACATACAGGTCACTTCATGGACATCTAATGACAAAAACTAAAATACACATGGCGGGAAATAGAAAGTCTCCCTTCCTCTTCTGAGAAGGGGAAAGAAAGCATTTTCTCTTTTGTGCACTAGGGAGGGCAGAGTAGGTTTGTCACAGTAACCACCCTAGACTCAGTGAACTGAAATGACTCAGGTCTATTCCTCACTCATGCTAAATGTCTTTTGAGACCTTGCCCTGCTTCGTCCGCACTCTGGATTCTGGTCGACAGACCACAACCACCTGAGCTACTCTTAGGGAGGGGAAAGGGCTTTGTAGCATCTTGTTCCAACAGTTAAATTCTCTACCAAGAGGTGACAGTCACTTTCCTCCCTAAGCCACTAGTTAGAGCTTGTCACAGCACCCCCACTTATCCACAAGGGGTTCGGAAAATGCAATTCCACCTTGTATCTGAAAGGCACATAAACATCAGGAGTGACTTTCACTTTGGAGATCTCCTTTTGCCTGCTTCACGTGGCAGCCTGGGATCAGGCGTCCATGTGCTCTTGTTGGTCTGCGACCCGCCACTAACTGCTTGAGTCTGCCTTTATGAGTTTCAATTCACATTATCAAGGGCTGTGATTGGTAGATCAGCTGATATACAGGATCATCTGTTGGCCCTGTGCCCAAGTGGCCTCGCTGGAAGGGGCAGGGTGGGGTCTGTGGTTCCTCCCGGGTCGCATGGGTTGGAGATGATGCCAGGCATCCTCAGTGCTCCTGCTCTGCCCGGCTGTTTCTTACTCATTCTTGGCAGTGTCTCTCACTTGCCTTCTGCCATTCTGGCTTTTTCTCCTTATAGCTTTGGGTTCCCACATGGGGACACAATTCAAGTTCTTCTCTCTGTGCTTCTTAGTCCTAGACAAAGCAGATCAAGTGGTTAACGACCAGATACAGATGCCAACTAAGTGCTGCTCTACCAATTCATCTAATTACAGCAGAGTTTTAAATTTATTTTTAATTTGGTAAAAGTCACATAATATAAAACATACTATTTTAACCATATCTAACTGTACAGTTCGGTGGCACTAAGTACATTCACATGGGTGGGTAACTCTCACCATCATTCACCTCCCAAGATTGCCACCTTCCTAAACTGAAACTCTGTCTCCATTAAACACTAACGCCCGATTCCCTCCACCCTCCCACTCCCGGCTCCTGACACCTACCAATGTACTTTCTGGCTCTATGAATTTAACTATTGTAGGTAACTCCTATAAGTGAAACAGTATTTGTCAAGTTACAGTGGTTTTGCTTTAGCCCAATCATGTCTACTTTGTTACATATGCAGTATTTGTACAACTTTGATTCATGCTTTTTTACATTATGTAGTACTTATTTAATTTAAAATATTTATTTATTTATTTGGCTGCCATAGGTCTTCATTGCTGCTGGGGGACTCAGTAGTTGCAGCACTTGGGCTTAGTTGCCTGATGACATGTGGGATCTTAGTTCCCTGAACCTGTGTCCCCTGCATTAAGACAGATTCTCAGTCACCGGACAAGTGGGAAGCCCCAGTGTTTATTTTAGCTTAAATCCTAAATCTACTGTCATAAAGGAATGTCATAGTCATATGTTTTTATAACTGTACACAAGGATTAAGTGTTATTACTATAGTAATATCCTACTTCAATTCTATTTACCTGACCAGCTTTAAGGTTTAACATTTTTTTTTCATCTTCTTTGTAAGTCATCAAATTGTGACAGATCTAGGGGGAAAAAAAAAACAAAAACACGAAAAACAAAAAACCCCCCAGCATTGGTAGCTTTCCCCAACGTTAAGGAGGCTGAGGGATAGTGAAACCGGGACAGCGAAACGTTTTCTGCGAACAAGCAAGCAAGGAGCAATGACTTATTCATTACCCCAGAGAGAATACCTCTCCTTTCCAGGCGGCAAAGAGGGCAAGCTCAAAGGGCAGGAGAGCTGGCTTAGGCAGCGCCTCTGCGGCTACCTGCAAGCCAAGCAAATCACCCGAGTCTTGCGGGTGCCTGGGTTGCCAACCTGCAGCCACCGCTGCGCAGTCCGCGGGGCACGAGGGCACTCCCGGGGCTGAAGAATGCCCTTGGCCCTCCGAACACGCTGCCGGCCGGTGCGGCAGATCCAGGCGCCGCGACGGCCACCAGCGCCCAGGTAGCGCGTGCCGCAGCACCTGCCGCACCGGCCCCGCGCCCGGGGCGGGGCTTCCCGCGTCCCCTTTAAGAGCCTGCATCACCCGCCCCTGACGTCAGGGTGTCTCTCCGCACGAGCCCGCGTCCCGCGCAGCTCCGCGCCCCCGCGCCCACAGCCCCGGCGGCGGCACCGAGAGCGGCGGCCTGGCCAGCGCGCCGCTGGGCTCGGTCCTCCCGCCCTGCTCCGCCGCCGCCGGATCCCTGCGCCGCAGCCGCCAGCGCGTCCTCCAGCACCATGTCGGTGGCCGGGCTCAAGAAGCAGTTCCACAAAGCCACTCAAGTAAGGCACTGGACAGGTGCGCCGCGCGGCGGTCCCGGGAGGAGCCGCGGGGGGCGCAGGCAGCCGGCCGGGAGCCTGGGGACCCTGGCCCGCGCGAACCCTCCCCGGCCTCGCCCCGCCTCGCCCGCCCCGCCCTCCGCGCCAGCGACCGGGGCGCCCCGGGGCTCCGTCCGCCACCCCCGGCTGCCGGCGGCGCTGCGGGCTTCCCCCGGTCCCGGGCGTCCAGCCTCCTCGCCGAGAGACGCCCGGCACGGCCCAGCGCGGGCGCCGCTGGGAGGGGGCCCGGGGGCCCGGCGGCGCGGCGGGAGATTATGTAAAGTCGCCTCTTCCCTGGTGACCTTGCGGTGTCGGTGCGCCCGGCTGTCCCGGGATGCGCTGGCACGAGAGGTGGCCCTCCCTCGGGGCGGCTGCGGAGATTTCCGCGGTCTGCGCTCCTCGCCTGTGGTCTCGGCATCCCTCCTTCCACAGAGTCCGCGGGCTCCCAAGGAATGGGAGGTTGGGGCTTCTTTCTGGGAAGCTCGTGCATTAACTTTTCCTTGGAGAACTCAGTCGTGAAACTCCTTTGAGGCCAAGCCTCGACCGACAGCGTTCTGTATGCCTTTAATTTCCCATGGGTTTTGCAGCTTTAACATTACCAAATCATCATGTATTTCAGCGTATTATTTTTAGCGAGCCTTTTATGTTTTGGATGTGCTCATCTTTATGGGGTTAATAAGCTGTGATTATAATAAAACTTAATTTAGATTCTAATGATTTAAGTCTCGCTGGGCTGAGTTGAAAAGTCATACATAGGAAAAATAAGAATATACTTATAATGTGACCTATTTCTTATATAATGAGTACGGTTACTGTCTCACATATCCATAGGCCCTTCCTCTTTGTAGATTAATTGCTCTCTCTCACTGTCTTAGCACCTTCAATCGAGTCCTATCCTTTTCTGAACATGTTCCATTGCTCAGATAAGGAACCAGGAAGGAAAAATCAACTATAAAGTACGTGTATTATACAAGTAATGGGAAAACACTATAAAAATTGGGAGAATGGAGGAGAAAGTTCATTCCTAACATCTCTGCTCTACTCCAGCCCAGGGGTCTTCAAAGTGTGGTCCCCGGACCAGAGTGTCAGCATCACCTGGGGACTTGGTAGAAATGCACACTCTCAGGCCCCACCCAGTCCTAGTGAATCAGAAGTTGGGAGGCGGTTCAGCAGTGCGTGCTGTAACAAATCCTTTGGGGGATTCTGATGCTGGAGAGTTTGAGAATGGCTCTGGCAGCACAACTGTAATGAGCATGTTATGGCAGCCTCTTCATGAGTGTGTGTTTGTGTATACCAGCTTCATCAACTGTTAGAGTTCAAAAGCAGCCATTGTAACACTCTTATCTCTCTAGCCTAGCGCTCCACCTAGTCCTGGAGTCCAAACTCCTTCAGAGTTTCCTAGTATCAAGGCATAGATAACAGACTTTCGGACACAGGGGTGGGGGTGGGGGGAGAGAGGAGAGGGTGGGACCGATTAAGAGTGTAGCATGGAAACATATACATTACCATGTGTAAAATTAGATAGCCAGTGGAAATTTGCTGTATGACTCATAGCGCTCAAATCCAGGGCTCTGTGATGATCTAGAGGGGTGGGGATGGTGTGAGAGGCGGGAGGGAGGTTCATGAGGGAGGGGACCTATGTATACCTATGGCTGATTCATGTTGATGTATGGCAGAAACCAATACAATATTGTAAAGCAATTATCCTCTAATTAAAAATAAATGTATTAAAAATATATAAATAGATAAATTTAAATTTAAAAAAAAAAGAATCTAGAGATCAACATGGTGGACCTTACGGACATGGGTAAGTGTGCCCTGGGCAAACCACTGCTGGGACCCGATTACCCTCACATTACTGGTTTGTCCTAGGTGCTGATGCATCAGTAGCCCCACTTGACTATCAGCAGGACTTTCATCTTTCCCGGTCTGATGTTCTTGTGAACATGAACTATCTCTTGCTCTGACATTCCTTTAGAATTTCCTATGGCTCCCTAGAGCTAACTGTGAACAATCTCTAGTTCAGTTCAGTCGCTCAGTCGTGTCCAGCTCTTTGTGACCCCATAAACCACAGCACATCAGACCTCCCTGTCCATCACCTTCTCTCAATCTTTCCCAGCATCAGGGTCGTTTCAAAAGAGTCAGCTCTTCACATGAGGTGGCCAAAGTATTGGAGTTTCAGCTTCAACATCAGTCCTTCCAATGAACACCTGGACTGATCTCCTTTAGGATGGACTGGTTGGATCTCCTTGCAGTCCAAGGGACTCTCAGGAGTCTTCTCCAACACCACAGTTCAAAAGCATCAATTCTTTGGCGCTCAGCTTTCTTTATGGTCCAACTCTCACATCCATACATGACTACTGGAGAACTATCTCTAACTAGTAAGGAAAACACAGGGTAAGAGGTCAGGGTAGCATCAGTGCCTGGAGTCATCCTTCCTTCTGACCCTCAGGCCTTGGGGCTGAGTCTGCCCACTGCTTCATTGAGGCTGCAAAGAAGAGAACACACCTCCTCAGACTTCAGTGAGGCTTTTGTAAGAACATACAGGTCACTTCATGGACATCTAATGACAAAAACTAAAATACACATGGCGGGAAATAGAAAGTCTCCCTTCCTCTTCTGAGAAGGGGAAAGAAAGCATTTTCTCTTTTGTGCACTAGGGAGGGCAGAGTAGGTTTGTCACAGTAACCACCCTAGACTCAGTGAACTGAAATGACTCAGGTCTATTCCTCACTCATGCTAAATGTCTTTTGAGACCTTGCCCTGCTTCGTCCGCACTCTGGATTCTGGTCGACAGACCACAACCACCTGAGCTACTCTTAGGGAGGGGAAAGGGCTTTGTAGCATCTTGTTCCAACAGTTAAATTCTCTACCAAGAGGTGACAGTCACTTTCCTCCCTAAGCCACTAGTTAGAGCTTGTCACAGCACCCCCACTTATCCACAAGGGGTTCGGAAAATGCAATTCCACCTTGTATCTGAAAGGCACATAAACATCAGGAGTGACTTTCACTTTGGAGATCTCCTTTTGCCTGCTTCACGTGGCAGCCTGGGATCAGGCGTCCATGTGCTCTTGTTGGTCTGCGACCCGCCACTAACTGCTTGAGTCTGCCTTTATGAGTTTCAATTCACATTATCAAGGGCTGTGATTGGTAGATCAGCTGATATACAGGATCATCTGTTGGCCCTGTGCCCAAGTGGCCTCGCTGGAAGGGGCAGGGTGGGGTCTGTGGTTCCTCCCGGGTCGCATGGGTTGGAGATGATGCCAGGCATCCTCAGTGCTCCTGCTCTGCCCGGCTGTTTCTTACTCATTCTTGGCAGTGTCTCTCACCTTGCCTTCTGCCATTCTGGCTTTTTCTCCTTATAGCTTTGGGTTCCCACATGGGGACACAATTCAAGTTCTTCTCTCTGTGCTTCTTAGTCCTAGACAAAGCAGATCAAGTGGTTAACGACCAGATACAGATGCCAACTAAGTGCTGCTCTACCAATTCATCTAATTACAGCAGAGTTTTAAATTTATTTTTAATTTGGTAAAAGTCACATAATATAAAACATACTATTTTAACCATATCTAACTGTACAGTTCGGTGGCACTAAGTACATTCACATGGGTGGGTAACTCTCACCATCATTCACCTCCCAAGATTGCCACCTTCCTAAACTGAAACTCTGTCTCCATTAAACACTAACGCCCGATTCCCTCCACCCTCCCACTCCCGGCTCCTGACACCTACCAATGTACTTTCTGGCTCTATGAATTTAACTATTGTAGGTAACTCCTATAAGTGAAACAGTATTTGTCAAGTTACAGTGGTTTTGCTTTAGCCCAATCATGTCTACTTTGTTACATATGCAGTATTTGTACAACTTTGATTCATGCTTTTTTACATTATGTAGTACTTATTTAATTTAAAATATTTATTTATTTATTTGGCTGCCATAGGTCTTCATTGCTGCTGGGGGACTCAGTAGTTGCAGCACTTGGGCTTAGTTGCCTGATGACATGTGGGATCTTAGTTCCCTGAACCTGTGTCCCCTGCATTAAGACAGATTCTCAGTCACCGGACAAGTGGGAAGCCCCAGTGTTTATTTTAGCTTAAATCCTAAATCTACTGTCATAAAGGAATGTCATAGTCATATGTTTTTATAACTGTACACAAGGATTAAGTGTTATTACTATAGTAATATCCTACTTCAATTCTATTTACCTGACCAGCTTTAAGGTTTAACATTTTTTTTTCATCTTCTTTGTAAGTCATCAAATTGTGACAGATCTAGGGGGAAAAAAAAAACAAAAACACGAAAAACAAAAAACCCCCCAGCATTGGTAGCTTTCCCCAACGTTAAGGAGGCTTGAGGGATAGTGAAACCAGGACAGCGAAACGTTTTCTGCGAACAAGCAAGCAAGGAGCAATGACTTATTCATTACCCCAGAGAGAATACCTCTCCTTTCCAGGCGGCAAAGAGGGCAAGCTCAAAGGGCAGGAGAGCTGGCTTAGGCAGCGCCTCTGCGGCTACCTGCAAGCCAAGCAAATCACCCGAGTCTTGCGGGTGCCTGGGTTGCCAACCTGCAGCCACCGCTGCGCAGTCCGCGGGGCACGAGGGCACTCCCGGGGCTGAAGAATGCCCTTGGCCCTCCGAACACGCTGCCGGCCGGTGCGGCAGATCCAGGCGCCGCGACGGCCACCAGCGCCCAGGTAGCGCGTGCCGCAGCACCTGCCGCACCGGCCCCGCGCCCGGGGCGGGGCTTCCCGCGTCCCCTTTAAGAGCCTGCATCACCCGCCCCTGACGTCAGGGTGTCTCTCCGCACGAGCCCGCGTCCCGCGCAGCTCCGCGCCCCCGCGCCCACAGCCCCGGCGGCGGCACCGAGAGCGGCGGCCTGGCCAGCGCGCCGCTCGGCTCGGTCCTCCCGCCCTGCTCCGCCGCCGCCGGATCCCTGCGCCGCAGCCGCCAGCGCGTCCTCCAGCACCATGTCGGTGGCCGGGCTCAAGAAGCAGTTCCACAAAGCCACTCAAGTAAGGCACTGGACAGGTGCGCCGCGCGGCGGTCCCGGGAGGAGCCGCGGGGGGCGCAGGCAGCCGGCCGGGAGCCTGGGGACCCCGGCCCGCGCGAACCCTCCCCGGCCTCGCCCCGCCTCGCCCGCCCCGCCCTCCGCGCCAGCGACCGGGGCGCCCCGGGGCTCCGTCCGCCACCCCCGGCTGCCGGCGGCGCTGCGGGCTTCCCCCGGTCCCGGGCGTCCAGCCTCCTCGCCGAGAGACGCCCGGCACGGCCCAGCGCGGGCGCCGCTGGGAGGGGGCCCGGGGGCCCGGCGGCGCGGCGGGAGATTATGTAAAGTCGCCTCTTCCCTGGTGACCTTGCGGTGTCGGTGCGCCCGGCTGTCCCGGGATGCGCTGGCACGAGAGGTGGCCCTCCCTCGGGGCGGCTGCGGAGATTTCCGCGGTCTGCGCTCCTCGCCTGTGGTCTCGGCATCCCTCCTTCCACAGAGTCCGCGGGCTCCCAAGGAATGGGAGGTTGGGGCTTCTTTCTGGGAAGCTCGTGCATTAACTTTTCCTTGGAGAACTCAGTCGTGAAACTCCTTTGAGGCCAAGCCTCGACCGACAGCGTTCTGTATGCCTTTAATTTCCCATGGGTTTTGCAGCTTTAACATTACCAAATCATCATGTATTTCAGCGTATTATTTTTAGCGAGCCTTTTATGTTTTGGATGTGCTCATCTTTATGGGGTTAATAAGCTGTGATTATAATAAAACTTAATTTAGATTCTAATGATTTAAGTCTCGCTGGGCTGAGTTGAAAAGTCATACATAGGAAAAATAAGAATATACTTATAATGTGACCTATTTCTTATATAATGAGTACGGTTACTGTTTTTTTTTTTTTTTTAAACCCTCTGAAACAGTTCTAGTTTAAGAGATCTTAAGCTAAGAACTTTGTTGCTTTCTTTAACTATTTCTCCTAATTTAGCCTTAAATATTTTTTCATAGATTTGCCCGTAACTAATACCGAGCTGTCTCATTATTTTTTAGAACCTCAGATCTAGTGAGGTTTTCTAAGGCTGCCACAATAACAGTTCTATTATAAACCACCTCCAGAGAAGGTGAGGGTTATGTTTTACAGAATTTTGGTTAAGTTACGGTGACAGACACAGTGTGAACTTCATCCCCTGTGTGCCCGTGTGCCCTCTCCATCATCACAGACTTGCCTTATAGAACCTGTCATATTTGTCAACTTGAGAAATGGAGAAAACTAAGTTTATTTTGGTAAAAAATATCATTAATGTATTTTTGCTTTATCACCTTGGATCTTTCTGAGACCTCTGTGCCAGAAATATTTGCAAATATAAGTGCATTATAGATGTAATTTGGAAGGCTTCTAATAACTATATACTTCACATTTTTTCAGGGTTACAGAAGCAGCATATATGCTATCCATAAATTATCAGGCAGGACTTCCTTGATGTAACTAACCATTTTTATTTCCGGTACTTGTCATTTCTATAAAGCACCCTGATCCCCTTACCCAGCACCAAACTGACCAGCACCACACCTTTTTTCCACTTTGATGCTGAAGACTTCCTTTTAAACCTTGGTGCCCTAAAAGGCAGTTAAGAACCCTGACTTTGGAGTGGGAAAGGCTAAAGATTGACCCATCTCTGCTGTCTGTGACCTTCAGCAAGTTATTTAACTTTTGAATCTGTCTTTGCTAGAATAGGAACCATTTCTTAGAATTGATATAAGGACAAATGAGTTTGTAGAACACACATAGAAAGTGTTCAATAAATTATTATTAAAAATAGTTTTATTAGTATAAAATACTGATCTATATTAATAATAATGAGACATGAGGAAATCCTAACATCTAGGATTTCTAGCTGTGCTGCCTTAACAACAACAACAAAATAATCAAGCCACTCCATTTTAGCTAAGTTATGTGCAACTCTGAAGTTTGGAATAAAAACTTGAATTGTGATATGAAGGAACTTCTTAGAGCCTTGGAGGAGGTCTGTTTGTAATCAGACGAGATTAGTGTCTATCACACAGAATCCAGACACAGAATCACTGTGTCATTTTCTTTCTTGCCTTTTTTTTTTTTTAAACTGGAAAGCCTTTCATTTTAAAGGTGAAGTGACATACAATCCCTTGTCTATAACCTAATATAGCACAATCTTAGAAAGCCCAAGGCAAATGTTTTTCTTCCTGTGCATGTATGGGCATTTCCAAGGGCTTTAAAGCCAGTGCTAATGTTTACATGTGACAAAGATATTAAGGGAAATAGCCATGTCCTGCTTTTAAAGCCAGGCCTCTCCCAACCCCCTCTCCCCCACCATACATTCCATGTACCTGATCTTCTCTACAGAGGAAACTTTAGACCTAGAATTACTTCCTTTTGAGAATGGATATGCTAGATTTGATACACTGTGTTTACAAGTGAAAGGCTCCACTTCAGGAACAGCTGTCTTCTCTCTGTGAAATGGAGCATTTTGCTTCTGTGTGTGAGGGGTGATATTTGCATTAATAAAGCAGTATAATTTTCAGTGTTTACCCACTGATTGGAAATCTGATTAGATGTGTCACCACTGTTTTCTTGGTTTGGAAGTGATTATTTCTGCCTTGTTGCTGACAGTTATTTTCATCTCTGTTCTTTAGAGGTTAAAAAATGCTTTTGCCAAATAAATTTTATTAAAGGGGAAAATCTTTTAAGCTTGAGAACATGTTAAAATAGCAAAAATTGATCATCTTTTTAACTTGAATATACTTTATTACTTAATTGCTCATGAAGATATAATTTATCATGCAATTAGAATAAATAAGATACACCTTACTAAAACTATCAAGTAGGGCAAATAAGCATGCATTATTCTACTTTCGTGAGTTTTATGCATATTGAAATTTCATTTTAGCAACAGTAATGCCATCCCCCCCCCCCCAATTTGTTGGTTTGAACCAGCAGCAGATTAGGTAAAAATAGCTCTCCAGTTCGAATTAACATGCTGTTCTTACAAAATCTGTGCTTAAAAAAAAAAATTATCAAGCATTTGGTAGGGAGATATCTTGCTGTACAGTGAACGTTTTTCAGAGTAAAATTTTTAGTCTCTGTATTAGTTTGGTAGGTTGCAACTACGTGTCACTTTGTATCAACAAGGAAGTTATCAGTATTTGAGTGCCTTTAACAACATGAATTTATTGTCTCACCCTTTAGAAGACAAGGTGTCATTTGCAACAAAGTATCGAAAACTGAGTGCCTTAAAAACATAAATGTATTGTCTCGCACTTCTGAAGATAAGGAGTCAGGTGTCAGTAGGGCTTTGCTTCCTCTGAAAGCACTAGGCAAGAATCTGTCTCAGGCCTTTTTCTTAGTTTCTGGTGGTTTGCTGGTCTTTGGACTTTCTTGATTTGTAGACACATCACCCTGATCTGTGCCTTCCTGTTCACATCGTGGTCTCCCTGTTTGTTTCCAAATTTCTCTCCTTTGTGGACACCAGGACAATAGGGTGGGTTGGAAGTCCAACCTACTTGATGGCTATGATCTCATCTTAGGTAATTACACTTGCATGACCTTATTTCTAAATAAGGTCACACTCAGAGATACTAGAGGATAGGACTTTAACATGTGAATTTTGGGGGTGGGCATAAATAGTCCATAACAAGTCCTTATTTTCCTAAAGTATTTAGTTTTCTTCTAAATATTGTATTTGATTCAATGTAAAAGGACAGCTCACTCTGTAAATAATAACTTTTTATTGCATAAAACGAGATATGGTGGTTGGTGGTGGTTTATTCACTAATCGTGTCCTACTGCTGTGACCCCATGGACTGTATGTAGCCTGCCAGGCTCCTCTGTCCATGGGATTTCCTAAGCAAAAATACTGGAGTGGGTTGCCCTTTCCTTCTCTGGGGGGATCTTCCAGACTCAGGAATTGAACCCAGGTCTCCTGCATTGCAAGTGGATTCTTTACTGACTGAGCCACCAGGGAAGCCCAAAATGAGGTATGCTTTCTTCTTTTCGGGCTTCACTGGTGTCTCACATGGTAAAGAATATGCCCACAATGTGGGAGACCCAGATTTGATCCCTGGGTTGGAAAGATTCCCTGGAGAAGAAATGACAGTCCACTCCAATATTCTTGCCTGGAGAATTCCATGGACACAGGCACCTGGTGGGCTACAGTTCATGGGGTCACAACAAGTTGAACACAGTTAAGTGAGTAACATTGGCTTCTTTTCAATGAGTTTGGTTACTATACATACCTAGCATATTTCAAAAGGATAAAACATATTTGATGAGCCTGTGTTAATTACATATGATATAGCCTGGTAGTAATTATTGTCACATTCAGATTTTTCAACTGGAAACATTTAATTACATAGGTCTTTTGTGCCTTTCTGTTTTAACTAATTTCTTCAGGTTTTCATCACATTTAAAATGCTGTGTTTTATATAGATGTTTTTCTCTGGAGAATGTTACATGAATCTGTTTATGCATTTGTTGATTCAGCAAGATTTAAAACAGGTTGTTGTTCAGATGCTAAGTTGTGCCTGAGATTTTGCAACCCCATGGGTGCAGCACTCCAAGCTCCCTTGTCCTTCACTATATCCAAATTTGCTCAAATTCATGTCCATTAAATTGGTGATGCTGTCTAACCATCTCATCCTCTGCTGCTCCTTAAAACTTAAAAATACTTTAAACCTGGTTAAGGTATTTAATTAATTAGCTATGATTTTATCTGAGTGAGGCTCTCAGTTCCTTAATTGCCTGCTGTAAGCTGTAAAATCTCTGCCACTTTTGAAATCTCAAGTATGGCTCATCTCTGTTCCTGCATCCTGTCAGTTTCTTAGCCTGGTGTCTGTAATAGACTGCAGAGGGCCTGTTTATTTCCTGAAATTATGCCGCATTTTATGTGTGCATTTTTCTGTGGGAGAGTGTCCTTAGCCTACCACCCACCAGCTTTTTAAAGGAATTCCTAGTCCCTAACTTTCTTCCTCCTAGAATAAAAAACACATTGTAAGAAATTGATCATGTCATCAGGAGAGAATGAAGTGGTTCTTATAATACCTTCCTCCGTTTATTTATTTATTTACTGGGCTTTAGAATGTCTGATCAAAAGGCAGCTTTCTCTGAGTGAATTTTAGGGCAATCATGTATTTTAAAAAATTTTTCTAGAGATGTCAGAATTGAATGGGATGTTTGTGAAAGTGCCATGCTTTTATGATTAGGATAACTTGAGTCATGTTTTTTAGAAAGTTGTTCATGAGCTCTGATTGTGTTTTGTAGTTATTGATGTTCAGTTACTAAGTTGGGTCTAACGCTTTTCAGCTCCATGGACTGTAGCACGCCAGTCTCCTTTGTGCTCTACTGTGTCCCTGAGTTTTCTCAGAAGTTCATGTCCATTGAGTTGGTGGTACTATTAATGTCTAATCATCTCACCCTCTGCACCCCTTCTGCCTTTGCCTACAATCCTTCCTACGGACTTTTCCAATGAGTTGGCTCTTTCAATCAGGGGGCTAAAGTATTGGAGCTTCAGCATCACTCTTTCCAGTGAATATTCAGGGTTGATATCCTTTAGGGTTGACTGCTTTGCTCTTCTTTCTGTCCAAGGGACTCTCAAGAGTCTTCTCCAGCACCATGATTTGAAAACATCAGTTCTTTGGCACTGAGTCTTCTTTATGATCCAACCCTCACAACTATACGTGACTGCTGATACACTTGGCAAATGGGCCTGTGAGTGTTTGAACTGAATGTGTTGACTGAGAATTTTGCTTGAGACTGAGATGATTCTTCTTTTTTAAAAATAATTTTCTTTGTGGCTGTGCTGGGTCTTTGTTGCTGTGTGAGGGCTTTCTCCAGCTGCGGGGATTGGAGGCTATTCTCTGGTTGCGGTGCGCAGGCTTCTCATTGCTGTGGTTTCTCCTGTGGAGCACGGGCTCTACGGTGCTGGACTTCATGTGGCATGTGGGCTCAGTGGTTGTGGTTCCCAGGCCCAGGAGTACAGGCTCCAGAGTTGTAGTGTGTAGGCTTAGTTGCTCCACTTGCAGCCTGTAGTATCTTTCTGGACCAGGGATGGAACCTGTGTCTCCTGCATTGGCAGGTGGATTCTTGACCACTGAGCCACCAGGGAAGCTCCTGAAATTCTTTGTGATTCAAGTGTTTGTTGTTGACATGGTTATGTTTATGCAAGGGCTCCTCCCACTCCCACAGTGATTCCTTAATGTTTTAAATTGAGTTTATATGAATATTGGTTTCAGTCTCTTTGGAAAACTTAAAGTACCTTCCAAATTAATTATAAATACCCTTGAAAATGGTAAGACTTGGTTGGGTAAGATGGTGACTGTTTTGAGAAGAAATGTGGTTTTGGAGGGGGGACTTTGTATTGGGCTGCTTCACTGGCAGAGAAGATTCCATTCTGCAGAGCCCTTGTGCCGCATGAAGGTGTCTGGAGCCGTGGGCAGTTTGAGGAAGTGGGCAGAAGGGAAGACTGTTGATAAGTGAATAATGAGAACTGTGGGGTGAGTTCAAGAGCAGCTCCAGGGTTCAGAGTGGTGGGGTTTCCTGGGATGAGTAGTCCTTCAGATGGCCAGATAGGAAAGCGAGTAGGGGGAGGAAATCAAAGGATGTCCGTGGCTTTCCTTTTCCAGTTTTAAAAATTTTACAGTGCAACCTCTCTCTCTCTCTCTTTTTTCTTTTGTGGTTTGCTGCTGCTGCTGCTAAGTCACTTCAGTCGTGTCCGACTCTGTGCGACCCCATAGACGGCAGCCCACCAGGCTCCTCCGTCCCTGGGATTCTCCAGGCAAGAACACTGGAGTGGGTTGCCATTTCCTTCTCCAATGCGTGAAAGTGAAGTCGCTCGGTTGTGTCGACTCCTAGCGATCCCATGGACTGCAGCCAATCAGGCTCCTCTACTCATGGGACTTTCCAGGCAAGAGTACTAGAGTGTGTTAGATTTTCTTACCTTCCCTAATCAGTTTGGAGCCCAAAGTTTAAGAATGATTTATATGGTCTATGATGGATAATAAAGACTAAGAAGACAAATATGTATAGCCATAACTTTTAAAATACCTTGTTGTGAGACCCTGCCAAGTGTTCCTGCAGACTATCAATAAGATATTTCCAAATGATATGGAAACCTCAGCTGAGTCTGATGCTTTGGGAAATAACTTTACTGTTTATGAAGATGTTACATTTAGTACAGCTTCTGTATTCGGAAATTATCTTCTTGCTTTGCTCTAAACTCCTCCAATTATATATGGTATGGTGACTGTGGAGAAGCTATCCCCCATTCTTTAGAACTATTTACCTCCTAGGAGATTTGCTCAGAAAGATAGGCTCAATAAAAAGCAGAAATGGTATGGAACTAACGGAAGCAGAAAATATTGAAAAGAGGTGGCAAGAATACATAGAAAAACTGTATAAAAAAAGATCTTCACAACCCAGATAATCACGATGGTGTGGTCATTCACGGTCACCTAGAGCCAGACATCCTGGAATGTGAAGTCAGGTGGGCCTTAGTAAGCATCACTATGAACAAAGCTAGTGGAGGTGATGGAATTCCAGTGGACCTATTTCAAATCCTGAAAGATGATGCTGTGAAAGTGCTGCACTCAATATGTCAGCAAATTTGGAAAACTCAGCAGTGGCCATAGGACTGGAAAAAGTCCATTTTCATTCCACTCCCAAAGAAAGGCAATGCCAAAGAATACTCAAACTATTGCACAATTGCACTCATCTCACATGCTAGCAAAGTAATGCTCAAAATTCTCCAAGTCAGGCTTCAGCAATACATGAACCATGAAATTCCAAATGTTCAAGCTGGTTTTAGAAAAGACAGAGGAACCAGAGATCAAATTGCCAACACCTGCTGGATCATCAAAAAAGCAAGAGAGTTCCAGAAAAACATCTGTTTCTTCTTTATTGACTATGCCAAAGCCTTTGACTGTGTGGATCACAATAAACTCTGGAAAATTGTGAAAGAGATGGGAATACCAGACCACCTGACCTGCCTCTTGAGAAGCCTATTTGCAAGTTAGGAAGCAACAGTTAGAACTGGACATGGAACAACAGACTGGTTCCAAATAGGAAAAGGAGTACGTCAAGGCTGTATACTGTCATCCTGTTTATTTAATTTATATGCAGAGTACATCATGAGAAATGCTGGACTAGAAGAAACACAAGCTGGAATCAAGATTGCCAGGAGAAATATCAATAACCTCAAATATGCAGATGATACCAGCCTTATGGCAGAAGGTGAAGAGGAACTAAAATGCCTCTTGATGAAAGTGAAAGAAGAAAGCGAAAAAGTTTGTTTAAAGCTTGATATTCAGAAAACAAAGATCATGGCATCTGGTCCCATCACTTCATGGGAAATAGATGGAGAAACAGTGGAAACAGTGTCAGACTTTATTTTTTTCACAAGCTGGAATCAAGATTGCTGGGAGAAATATCAATAATCTCAGATATGCAGATGACACCACCCTTATGGCAGAAAGTGAAGAGGAACTAAAAAGCCTCTTGATGAAAGTGAAAGAGGAGAGTGAAAAAGTTGGCTTAAAGCTCAACATTCAGAAAACAAAGATCATGGCATCTGGTCCCATCACTTCATGGGAAATAGATGGAGAAACAGTGGAAACAGTGTCAGACTTTATTTTTTTGGGCTCCAAGATCACTGCAGATGGTGGCTGCAGCCATGAAATTAAGAGATGCTTAGTCCTTGGAAGAAAAGTTATGACCAACCTAGATAGTATATTCAAAAGCAGAGACATTACTTTGCTGACTAAGGTCCATCTAGTCAAGGCTATGGTTTTTCCTGTGGTCATGTATGGATGTGACAGTTGGACTGTGAAGAAGGCTGAGCGCCGAAGAATTGATGCTTTTGAACTGTGGTGTTGAAGAAGACTCTCGAGAGTCCCTTGGACGACAAGGAGATCCAACCAGTCCATTGTGAAGGAGATCAGCCCTGGGATTCCTTTGGAAAAAATGATGCTAAAGCTGAAACTCCAGTACTTTGGCCACCTCATGCAAAGAGTTGACTCATTGGAAAAGACTCTGATACTGGGAGGGATTGGAGGCAGGAGGAGAAGGGAACAACAGAGGATGAGATGGCTGGATGGCATCACTGACTCGATGGACGTGAGTCTGAGCGAACTCCGGGAGATGGTGATGGACAGGGAGGCCTGGCGTGCTGCAATTCATGGGGTCGTGAATAGTCGGACACGACGGAGCGACTGAACTGAACTGAACTGAACTGATTGTCTAGCCTCTTCCAAATTATGGTATCTGATAGAAACCCAAGTATCTTTCTCATAATTCAAGCTGGATTTACGTACAGATCCTCACTGGAGCAGTTTAAGCAATATCTTAGTAGCAAGGTAGGCAGATATGGTTTGCCTTGCTTTTTAGTGTACAAGAAACAGCATCCACAGTGAACACTCCCACTTGGGAAAGGGAAGAATGGAAATCATGGCCTTTGTGTTTCGTAACAGTGGTGCCACCTGCTGAGTAAGCCTTGTGCAATCCCCAGCCCATACAGGAGAGGAAGTTCTTTGGCTTTACCCTGTTTCTGCAATCTGGGAAGAACTCTCTTGTTGTCTCTCTAATCTGGCTAAATTTAAAGAGAGTGACAAGGAGTGTGGCCTCTGGATGCTGTATAGATTCTTTAGTTGGCTTCCTGTTTATTTAAATTTGGTTGTCCCTTTACAGTCCCGAGCTTTAAACTACGAACTGCTCATGGCTGATTTGACTGGTGACATTTCTTCAAAAAGTCTGAAGTCTTCTCCAGTTTTCTTCTTGTCATTTCATCTGCCAGTTACCACATGGAATCTTTCTCTTCACTGGATCCATTCATTCTGTCATTTTCAACCAGTACATTTGTTTTTTGTTATCTGCACTTTGAAAGATATTCTGATGCTTTGGTTTAACCAACATGTCTTAATGGATCTTTGCTACTCACAGCTCGTTTTATTCTTATTTTATTCTTATTTCTCTTTAGTCTTATTCTTGTTTCTTATATGTTTCAGGAATCCAAAATAAGTTCCGCCATCTTTAACACATAATTTTCAAGAATGCCAAAGGGAAAGTGTGTGTTGAACAAGTATGGAGATATTCACGGGCCAAACCTGGAAGAGGAGTGTGGTTGGCAGAATGTTAAGACCTTCAGTGACCCTCCCTCTTGTACAGGCCCCTCCCCTTTGAGTGTAGGTCAGCCTGTCACCGTGGAAAGATGTCTCCTGAGATTATTCCTTTATATGGCAAAAGGGAGATTATACAGTTGGGATTAATCTAATCCCATGAGCCCTGTAAAAGAAGAGCATTTTGGGGGGGAGGGGATTGGGCTGGTAGCAGAAGAGGAGGTCAGAAAGGACTGGACATACTGTTGCTATTTAAAGATGAAGGGACCCTGTGAGAAGGAGTATATTTCCTCTCTAGGAGCAGAGAGAAGCTCTTGGATGGCAGCTGGCAAGGAAACAGGGACCTTCTAAGGTCCACAGCCTTGAAGAACTGAATTCTGCCAACGATGTGAATGGAAGGAGACCTCTTCCCACAGTCTGCAGAGAGGAGCCCAGTCTAGCTGACACATACCCTGCAGGCTCATGAGACTCTAAGCAGGGAACCCAGGCAAGCTGGCCCAGCCTGTAGAAGTTTGACCTAACAAACAGCTGTTGTTTTCAACTGTTAAGTTTGTGGTAATTTGTTATCCAACAACAGAAAACTAATAGAAGGAATAATCATTTATGTTTCTCTTCAGTTGGCTGGAACTTGTAACCTAGCCAAACCTTGGAATGCCTCAATTCTAGGGAAGAAGGGAGGAGGCTGGGAACTGTAGTCTCTCCGTGCACCCAGAATGTAGAAGTGGGTGTTGGTAACACATTTATCTGTATGTGTGCTTATGATTGTATATATGTACACACACATACACATACAATGTAAACACTGACACATAAAATTTAAGTCTCATTTGCTGTCAAGGTTTTCTCATTACATAAGCCTCTTTTAATATGTGCTACATTTTATAGTTCTCCCCCTCTGTTTAGTCATTGATATTTTTCTCTGGTGAAACACGATTTTCTTTTTGTAGTCTCTGATTAGTTTTAAACAATGAGGCTGTTACTTTCTGAGCATCCTCTAAGCTTGGTAGGCTGGTAGCACAGTGACAATTTCGTGAACTTTGGAATGGAGAGGCTGTAGAACATTGTCAGTTTCCAACAAGGCATCAGGGACTCTTTACCAGTGAGAGTAGAGTACTCGACTGTTCATTGTACATCTGTTTGCTTGTGGAAGACTGATGCCAGTGTAGATACAGGAAAATGCCCTTATCCTGTACGGGCATGTTAGACAGCTCATGGTAGTTTGAAGTTGCTCGTTAAGTAGTTGTTGAGAGCCCCAGACCCCTGTGGCACACTTTGTGTTGTCTGTCAGTGGTGTGTTTGCTCATGCTCTTTGACATGACTAGGAGATCCAAAGCCCTGAGTGGGTTTCTAGGGGTGGCAGGTGGACAGTGCCAGACATCTACTGGAAAGAATGAGGTCTTGCACCCTGAGGTGTCCCATGAGGACTTGGTATCATTGGACAGCTTGGTCCAGGAGAGAGAAGTCAGACACTCTTTGGGTCTGAGTGAAGTAACCTAAAGGTGATGTATCCTGTAGGAATTGATTGCAGAGTGGCTAATCACCATTCTATAATTGTCCAGCTTTCTCCTTTGTCATTCCCTGCATTTACAGCTGCGCACTGAAGTGACAGGGATGCTTCTTTATGTTGCATGAATGCTGGGCATGTTTATTTTATTCATTAAACTGCTCAAGTGGCTACTTCTGGGCAAGAGGCATTGCAAACCCAAACCTTTGGCTCTGGCTGGCCTCCATCATGTTTGTAGACTGACTGAGTGAAGTGCTTTCTGGAGATGTTCTGTTCATTACAGTTACCAAGATTTTACTCATGTAAGTTAATATCTTATTAGCTAGAGATTCTATTCTACTTCTTAACGCTCAACTTTTCACTTGAGTACTGTCTCCTATTCCACTTTTTAATTAAGCTTAACAAGCAAATTTGTTTTTCACTTAGCTCTTTGCTCTCCATGGCATCCTTTACTCTTTGTGCATCTTTGGCCCCTTTGGAGCTCACAAATCCAATTCTTTAGATTTTCTACTTTTTTTGGTCTTTATCTTTACCATAAATCCAAACCAGAATTTCTAGAGAGATGCTTATAATGCTCATCATCTATTTCTTCTCTAAATTTTTTAATATAGACATGGAAAACTCCTTTTTCTTAGCTCTAACAGAAGCTAGGAAAACTTAATTGTTTACAAAATTTAAATTGGTCAGTAGGTATTTTGTGATAATTAAGATGCATTTAATTCATTTTTTACAAGCTCTTTCAGCTACTTTCTATGTCTCAGGATATGTGCATTTAAATCCTTTAGGTACATATTAACCATAAACCACCTTATATGAAAGAATATGTTCAAAACAGAAAGCTTATCATAAAATCTCTATATCAGTGCATTTATCTAAATATGATTACTGTTACTCTACTTTTATGAAGCAGTGAGTTACGCTGATATCATGTGATGTGTATTTGCTTGCCCTTTATAAATTTAAATTATTGCTGTCTACTGGTTGCTGCCACAAATGATCAGATGAATTTCTATAGGCTCTTGTGACTTCTGTAGGCTCTTTCCATATTCCCCATACTTGACATTCATTTTTATCTTCATGACTTTTGGGCATCTTCATTCATCTTTAGTTTACTGACTTTAATTTAAAATGCATCATATCACTTTGATAGATGGAAAAGCCACATTATGTTAAATAGAGATATAGGAAACTATCGTACAAAAAAGAGAGTTAAGTCCTACATACTCTTCTTGCTTGAGTAAATCTATGAGCTTGAAGTTTATTCTGCTTTTGTTAAAACAGGAAATTAACAAATGTTAGGCAAGCAGTAAATATCCTAACAATACACTGAAGGCTTTTTCCTTCAGAACAATTGTAAGAAGACTAAAGCAAATGATATCTTCATTGAGGGAATCAGTGTCATTGAGCACACAAGTCTGCATCAACTGTGTTATTTAAAACTTGCCCCCTCCCAAATTTCACTGCATAGATGGTTGACTGTTTTCTGACCTTCAGGGAATTTTCCACCCATGATGTGTTTGATCATGTATCATTAAAGGGAAGTCCTTTGTTTAGCGCAGCAGTGAGTCATCTGTGCTTAATGTTCAGAAGGGAGGCAGAGGCATGCTTCAGGAGGAACTCTTGAAATCATTCAGAAAGTACTGAAAGACTGACCATCATTAGTGTGCACTGTGATCAGTAGGGGCCAGGATTTAGGAGCTCAGAAACTTCAGATGTCCTCCTGATTTTCCCATTCTGAGGACCTGTGAGACACTGGACAAATTGCTAGTCACTTAATTTCATCTCAACCCCCACATCTCCCAGTTCCTAAGTTCCACAGCTGAGCAAGATGGACATGAATATAGGTTTTGACATTCAAGCTTCTTGTCTTGTTCTCCTCTGATTCATATCTGAATGGAGCTATTAATCATCTTTCTAAAGAATAACTCTAACTCCCTCCCCCCACCCTCCCCACTTAAAACTCATCAGTGATCCTTATGGCTCACGAACTAAAGCCATTATCAGTCCCATGAGCGTTTGGAATGTGGTCTGAGGTGTGTTACCCACCTAGTATCATCTCTCACAGTTGTGTAAGTGTGTGATTGTCTTTTACCTATTCTCTGGGCACTGCACACACGTCCCTGCTTTTCAGCCTTCACATTATGCTGGCCTCTTTGTGGAAATTCCCCTCCCCTCTGTTCCACTTTGTAGTTGACGAATCACTGCTTCTGTTTCCAGTCTCAGCTTGATAATTTCTTAGCTATCTTTCCCTCGCTTGGCGTGGGTTAAATGTCCTGCCATGTGTAATGAAAACTGCCTGGCTAGTGTGTCTGTTAAGCATAGGGCTTGTCCCACTGCCCTGCTTGTTGGTTTACTTTCTCATTGATATCCTCCCTGGGTGGGTCTAAAGGAAGGAACTCTGTTTAGCTCTTCACGGTTTCCTCAATGCCTGCTCCTTAGTGGGCATTCAGTACATGCTTGTTGAATGAATGCATCCTTCCTGTTTCTTTTCTTTGTATCCATATTTATATATCATTAATGGAGAGGGAAATGGCAACCACTCCAGTATTCCTGCTTGGAGAATCCCATGGACAGAAGAGCCTGGAGGGCTACAATCCATAGGATCACAAAGAGTCAAACACAATTGAAGTCAGACACAATTGAAGCAACTTAGCACATATATATTTAAAAAGGATTATTTTGTATATGTATTTTTAAGTTCATTTCTGCTTAAAGACACATCACATGTTTTAAGAGTTAATTTAAAAGTTAAAATATGCTTTTATAAAATTATAAATTAAAAAAAATTAATTATAAACATGGCTACCATGGTAGTTAGCTCATTAATTACCCAAACCAGCCTCATAAGAACATTATTATTCCTATTTCATAGATGAGGAAACTAAAGCACAGAGTCGTTAAATAAGTTGCCCAAGGTTACACAGCTTTGGTGGCAGAGTTAGGATTTTTGTTTAGACTGCCTAGTTTCAGAGCTGATAACTGCCAGTAAATTTCAATTATGAGCCTAATGCCAGCCTTAAATGTCAAACTAAGAGATATACGAAAACGTTTAGTAGTCAGTAAGATAAAGATGAACACTTTACTAGAAAAATAGAAACAAATATGGAAAAGCAATACAGCTTTCCCTTGTTATCCACAAGAAGTGTGTACCAGGACCTCTACAGATACTAAAATCCATGGAAGCTCAAGTCCCTTAGATAATAGTGAAGTGTAGTTTGTCTTCCATATCTGCAGGTTCTGCATCTGTGATAACAGAGAGTTGATGGTGTAGGAAAGGATTGTAAGTGGCCAGGATACAGAGAAAAGAGTCATGGAAATCAAGCAGCAGTTTATGACATTCGTCGTTGTTTACATCAGCACGGATTAAAAGGGTTGATAACACTCTGAGGCAGCAAAAGTGCAAATGTGTGGGCTCTCTTTTAATGGTGGGAGGGTAGATGTCAGCAGTTTTCTTCCTTGTAATTCTGTTTTTAGGACTCTATTTACAGAAATGTGTGAGCTTGCAACACTTGTGTGCACCTTAGTACAAGTTTATAGTTCAGTTCAGTTCAGTCGCTCAGTCGTGTCCGACTCTCCATGACCCCATGAATCGTAGCGTGCCAGGCCTCCCTGTTCATCACCATCTCCTGGAGTTCACTCAGACTCACTTCCATCGAGTACACGATACCATCCAGCCATCTCATCCTCAGTCGTCCTCTTCTCCTCCTGCCCCCAATCCCTCCCAGCATCAGAGTCTTTTCCAATTAGTCAACCAACTCTTTGCATGAGGTGGCCAAAGTACTGGACTTTCAGCTTTAGCATCATACCTTCCAAAATCTCAGGGTTGATGTTCAGAATGGACTGGTTGGATCTCCTTGCAGTCCAAGGGACTCTCAAGAGTCTTCTCCAACACCACAGTTCAAAAGCATCAATTCTTTGGCACTCAGCCTCCTTCACAGTCCAACTCTCACATCCATACATGACCACAGGAAAAACCATAGCCTTGACTAGAAGGACCTTAGTCAGCAAAGTAATGTCTCTGCTTTTGAATAGTGAAAAGTTGGAAAGAACCTACATATTAAGTGATAAGGGATAGAGAAGTAAATTGTCTGTATCACAGAGTATCTATAGCCATTGTGTCCATAGGCTGGTATTTATCAGTGTAGGGAGGTATTTATGATGATTGCTAAGTAAGAAGAACAGACCATAAAACAGATATGCAGTAGGTCTAATGTTGGGAAAAAGGGCTGCAATAGTAAATAAAATACTCTGAGAATTTATATGCCAGGGATTTGGCTATAATGCTGTAAGATTATTTTTAAAATTAACATTTAAACAGTGGTTTTTCCTGGTCAGTTGGGCTTATTGAGGAGCAGTTTGTGTTTCTGCATTTTTCTTTTGTAATTGGGCTTCCCTGGTAGCTCAGCTAGTAAAGAATCCACCTACAATGCAGAGACCCTGGTTCAATTCTAGGGTTGAGAAGATCCACTGGAAAAGGGATAGACTATCCACTCCATTATTCTTGAGCTTCACTAGTGCCTCAGCCGGTAAAGAATCCACCTGCAATGCAGGAGACTTGAGTTCAAACACTGGGTTGGGAAGATCCCTGGAGAAGGGAAAGGCTGTCGTATTAAATAAAATACCCTGAGAATTTATATGCCAGGCACTGTCTGTAGTGCTCTAAGATTATTTTTAAAATTAACATTTAAACAGTGATTTTTACTGGTCAGTTGGTCTTATTGAGGAGCAGTTTGTGTTTCTGCATTTGTCTTTTGTAATTAGATTTTGGTTGTGTTGACTTAGTCACTCAGTCATGTCCAATTTTTGCAGTCCTGTGGGCTACAGCTTGACAAGCTCCTCTGTCCATGGAATTCTCAGGCAAGAATACTGGAGTGAGTTTCTAGTCCCTGCTCCAGGGGATCTTCCCAACCCACGGATTGAACCCGACTCTCCTGCATTGGCAGGCAGATTCTTTACTACTGAGCCACCAAAGAAGTTTTATATATCAGTGAATTTCTTCCCACTCCATCATCCTTACTTCTTATTCCCATCCCCACTTCCTCGGGTTAAATTAAAAATAAGGAATAGAAGAATCTTACAAGTCATCATGGGAGCAAACCCAGTTTCCTAGCTGGGAACCATCAGTCAATATAGGTTTGCTCTGTTTAGCTTAGAGCATTAGAGCACCTGCTTCACCCTCCATGGGGTCCTGGATTAAATTGTGCTGCTTGAGTTTCCTCTGAATGCATGGCTGCTTTTCCTGTTTCTCCAAGAAGTATAGAGGCCTCGTGGATAAGAAGGCTGCTAATGACATTTGTTGCCATTTCTTAATGACCTCCCCCGCCCAGATCCCTAGTCTTATCCTTAGGAAAGACATGCCACGGCTTTGACTCTGTTTTGCGTAACAGGAAGGAGGGCAGGTAGGACATGTTGAGTATAAAAGTGCTTCTGCAACTTGCTTTCGGTCCTGGTGCACACTGAGCAGTCTCATTCTGCAGCCCCTATACCGGGGGTCTCCTGGGCATCTGCCCCTTCTTAGCTTCTCAGCAGAAGGCCTGTATGCAGTGCGTCCCAGCAAAGAAGAATGAAGCATGGTGGAGACGTTCACAGAAGACAGACGTTCTGAGTGATCTTCATTGAACACGAATACATAGTTCTGTTAACATTCTTTCATGGGCTTCTGTTGAAGATAGAAAATGCAGAGTTTAGGAGGGCATACATAGAAGAAAAATAATACCTTCTTCTTTCCATCCCAGAAAAATAGAACAGAATGGAAGAACCGTGACCAGAAAACAGCCTAAGAAATGAGATGGCCAGGCCACTTTCAGCTTCCTCCCAGAGAGGCTTTACCTGGCAGGATCAACTGGGGCACTGAGGGTTGCTGCTGGTTGGGTACAGTGTGACTTTATGGGAGGTTTGGCTTTCTCTGGGGCCTGGCACTCTTTAACGGATTCAATGAAAAGTGCTTCAAGCTCTGGGGCAGACAGGCTGTGAAGTCATTTCTGGATTAAAGCTTGTTTTTCCAGCCTTTGCAGGATGCTTTAAATTTCTGGAATCAATATTAGTTTGTAAATTGAGAAATAAGAGTTGAAGACTCTGCCTCAAGAAATTTATTTTCTGGCACGGTCATCCTGATGCTTTACTCGCTGCAGGTCCTCATAAGTATTTTTAGACTTGAACATTGAACATATTCCTGAGTAAGAGTGAGTTTTGAGTTACGGTGTATGTAGCATAATAGAACTTCATACATTCTGCACTGTGCCCTTTTTAGGTGTTTCTCTGAAGAGTGGAAGGCAATGGCACCCCACTCCAGTACTCTTGCCTGGAAAATCCCATGGGCAGAGAGCCTGGTAGGCTGCAGTCCATGAGGTTGCTAGGAGTCAGACACAACTGAGCGACTTGACTTTCACTTTTCCCTTACATGCATTGGAGAAGGAAATGGCAACCCACTCCAGTGTTCTTGCCTGGAGAATCCCAGGGACGGGGGAGCCTGGTGGGCTGCAGTCTGTGGGGTCACACAGAGTCACTGAAGTGACTTAGCAGCAGCAGCTGAAGAGTGGAAGAGTTCTGCAGGACATTTATCTTATAATTGGGCATTACTGGTGGAAGATGAGGTGTGAGTCTATTTGAGTTGTAAATTTTTTTTAGAGCAGGATATTAAAATATGCTTTAACAAAATACTCAGTGAATTTTCTTGATTTTAAAACTTTTAATACAAGATGCGTTCTTATTGGTATCAGTACATTAGTCTCTTATTCCTGAGTGGACTGTTGGAACCCTAAAGTCTTGGTTTATAGAGTACCCATGGACTGGGAAAAGGTGTGCAATTCTGTTTCTGTAGATTAAGTTATTTCACTTTCTTTATACTTTTGAGTATGATTTATCTTTGACTCATGCTTCATTTAGTAGTGATTTATCACCCCAGCCTAGCATCTCTGCACTATTGCTGTGGTTCCTAAACCTGGCTGCATCAGTCACACCTAGTTCCTACTTCGTGGGAATCTGAAATAGATCTCAGGAGGGGCATAGACATTACAGTTAAAACACTCGAAAACCCATAACCAGCTCCTCATTTTTAAGGACTGCTGTGTCCAAAGAATCTTCTGTTAATACATAGAACATGGGTGAAACATACCTACTGAGACCAAATAAGCTTAAGAAATATTGGAGATGAAGTTAAGCATGTTTCTGTACTGCAGAATTTCCTGAGTATAGCCATCATGAAATGTTTGGAATTCTTAAAGCAGGGTATGACTGTGGATAGCTGATTTCCTAATCCTTCTGCCTGCCTGTTTCCTTTCTGCACCCCTTCTATTCTTTCCTTTTTCCCTTCATTCATTTCTCTTTTTGAAAAAAGAAAATTAAAAAAGATTTGTTGCAGATTACCCATATATGAAATAATAGTTCTCCTTCAGAAGTTCCTCAAGTTTGGTTTTGATATATGATTTCTTAAGTGGAAACATCATCTGTTATTTGAAATAAGTGTTAGAGTCTTTTCAGTAATCCTTTCTACCAAATGAAAGGCTTTATTTAATGTGTCAATTAATTAGATCATTATGATTTGGCTCGTGGGCAAACTACTCAGATACATGATTTTCTGACATCCATCCCAGGAAACTCACATTAACTTTTTTCCTCTTTGTTGATGCATATGGAGTGACACCTTAATATTTTGTAGTGTGTATATACTTATTTTACTATTGTAAAACCTCTCTACAGAAAAGACATGTTGATGCTGAATTATTTATAAGAACATATGAGAAAATGGAGTCTGAGTACCTTGCCTGTAGTTTCTCCAAAGGTGATGGTATTAGGAGAGTGTGGCCCAAATTTGTTATGCACCCTTCCTGCCAATCAGCAGGACGTTTGTGCCTAAACCACCAAGAGCGGTGCCATATGTGTCGATGGAAGCTGTGTGGGATCAGCAGGGAGAAAAGCAATACAGGAGTGTGATGTTCTCAAAATGCTGCAAGAAGCACGCCTATAGATAGATGGCTTGCCTCTGCCAAAAAGCCCTTTGCAAATACAGAAACCCATTCCCTTCTCACATTAGAAAGAACTTAAAAATATGCAGTCATCGGTTTTTCAGAAATGTTAGGAGGAATGAGGGCTTTCTTGGTGGTTCAGAAGGTGAAGAATCTGTCCGAAAGGCAGGAGACCCTGGTTAGATCCCTGGGTTGGGAAGATCCCCTGGAGAAGGGAATGGCAGCCCACTCCAGTATTCTTGCCTGGAGAATTCCTGGACAGAGGAGGCTGGTGGGCTACAGTCTATGGGATCACAAAGGGCCGGACACCGCTAAGCGACTAAAGCTTTTTCACTAGGAACATTGAGGATTAAGCATGTAGTTTTTTGTGGTAACATTGTGTATTATTTATTTAATAAACCATGGTGCTGTTGAGTTGCAAATATAGCAGTGCAAAGGCCTTTAGCCACTTAAGCCTTGTGGTTCTGATTTAATATTTGATGTTTTTAATGCATGGGAGCTGTCTTTTCACAGTTGACAGTGCTTGTCCCTTGGGTGAGTGCAGTTCTTGGAACTGGGCCTCCTCTAAGGGAAGCAGACTTGACTCTCTAGTCCATACTCCCATTTGGTGTTATAGGCTTCTTGATTACAATGACTTCTTTCTACGTCGTAGAGTCTCACATTTGTATAGAGGTTTCTAATCATGTGGAATTCTCTTTTCTGATGCCAAACCTCTCCCCATCAAACACTGATAATGTCTGTTATTTTTTGGCTGCACCCTTGGTATGTGGAATCCCAGTTCACTGGGGCATCAGATCTAAGCTGCCTGCAGTGGAAGCGTGGAATCTTAACCACTGGACTGCCACGGAAGTCCCTGGAATGTCCATTTTGAAATGCTGTGGGCATTCCTCAGATAGTCCACACCCCTCCTACACCCACCATCCTGGTTCAGCCTGTGACCTGACATCTTTCCTGCCTCCAGTCAGGTCACGTTTTAGCCAGAGAGATCCAAAGCTACATATATCCTTGACACATCTGTGCTTGAAACCTTCCAATGACCTCTGGTTGCAGAGATTAAAATCCTAAATCATGAGCTGCAGGGCCTGCCCGAGCTGTTCCTTGCCTCTCCTCCCTGACTGAGTGGCAGTGTCCGCTTACACCATGCTGTGGTCGTCCATCTGTCTTACAAACAGTGGGCCTTGAATTCATTACCTGCCAGGTCTGTGCTGAGTCCTGAGTGCAGAGAGTTGAATAAAATACTCATTTCCTGCCTTCATGGAGCTGGCAGTGTAATGTGGGAGACAGACTGATAATCATGCAAATATATACTTACACCTGGTCACAAATGCAAAGGAGAAATGCTTGGGTGCTATGATGGGGTGGGTGGTGGGATGGGCTCATACTTGACATCGTGTTGTGGAGAGAAACCCTGCTGAAGATCAGCCTGCAGAGCAGTTCATGGTGCTTATCAGGGACAGCAAGGGAAGCTCTTCCCAGCAGAGACAGCTCCAGGTGTGAGAAAGGAAGTGTATTTGCTCATGAAGAGGTGATGATGGTTTCACCAGCACCTGTGTGTGTTCATTCAGAAAGGTAGCCCTGAGGGTCAATGCTACTTGTCATTTTACTGAAGCCAAGATCTTGGAGCATCTCTAGCTGGAGTAATTTCTGCTGAAAAATAAGATCGTATACAGTGATTCACAGCATCAGCTTTCTTATCAAACACGGTATCTCTGGCTTTTCAGAAGTGAGTGATCATAGAGTGTCTCTGAGGACAGGAATTTAAACCGAGACGTTGGAGGTGAGAGGAAACCAGCCCTTTGTGCAGCTGCCCGCGGCACAGGTGGACGTGGGGCTGGCAGCCGGGCCTTGTGGCTGCCCTGTGTGTCCACCCTCCTGCCGCCCTGGGGCACTTCCCCCTTACTCACCCCTGGGCCCTTAATTCGAATGCTCCTTCTTGGAGGCCCCTTCCATGATCTGCTAGACTGGATGAGGTTCTCCTCTAGTCTGTTTACTGTGGTTCATCGTTGTGTATTAATTTTTTGCCCTTTGGTTAAATGTTTATCTCCTTCAGTGGTCTCTAAATTCCTGAAGGCAGGGATCAAATTTCTCTTTGCTGACTTTTGAGGGTGACTTTGGTGACTTTTGATGATAAGGATAAGTAACATAAAAATAGTGCTTATCATTTAGCTTACCCTCATTAAAAAACCTATGAGGTAGGTGCTGTTATATCCATTTTACTGATGAGGAAACGAAGGCACAGAGAGGTTAAGTGTCTTATCCAAAGTAACATAGCTATTAAGTGAAATAAGTCAGGCAGAGAAAAGACGAATACTCTATACTATCACTTAGATGTGGAATCAAAAAGATAAAACAAACTAGTGAGTATAACAAAAAAGAAATAGACTCACAGATATAGAGCACAAACTACTAGTGATTACCAATGGGGAGAGAAAAGAAGGGAGGGGAAAGATAGGGGTAGAGGATTAAGAGGTAAAAACTATATATAAAATATAAGTAAGCTACCAGGATGTATGGTACAACATAGGAGTATGGGCAATGGCACTCCATTCCAGTACTCTTGCCTGGAAAATCCCATGGACAGAGGAGCCTGGTAGGCTCCAGCCCATGGGGTCGCTAAGAGTCAGGCACGACTGAATGACTTCACTTTCACTTTTCACTTTCATGCATTGGAGAGGAAAATGGCAACTCACTTCAGTGTTCTTGCCTGGAGAATCCCAGGGACGGGGGAGCCTAGTGGGCTGCCATCTATGGGGTTGCACAGAGTCGGACACGACTGAAGTGACTTAGCAGCAACAGCAGCAGGAGTATAACCAATATTTGATAAAAGCTATAAATAAAATATAACCTTAAAATTGTGAATCACTATGCTATACACCTGAAACTTATATAATACTGTACATTAGCAATACCTCAATAATAATAAAAATGAACAGAAATAGTAACACAGCTATTAATGGTGAAGGCAGAATTTGCCACTGGCAATCCATCCTTTGGATGCTAGAATAGACTTTAAATAAGTCACTTAACATTTGATTTATTCAGTTGGTGGAGTGGAATACAAAGTTCAATGATAAGTGCTATATGTGTACTGTGGTAATTTGGTATATGATAAAGGCAGTTTTTCAAAATGATAGAGAAAGCAATGGGTTATTCAGTAAATAGTGTTTGGATAGTTGTGTATCCATTTGGAATGCTGGATCCTTTAATCACATTTATACTGAAATAGATTGTAGGTGATTGGAATGTATAAAGGTAAAAGAATATTTAGTGGTAAAAGCAAAATAGGGCTTCCCTGGTGGCTCAGCTGGAAAAGAATCCACCTGCAATGAGGGAAGCCCGGGTTCAATCTTGGAAGATCCCCTGGAGAAGGGAATGGCTACCTACTCCATATTCTGGCCTGGAGAATCCCACGAAGTGTATAGTCCATGGGGTTGCAAAGAGTCAGACACGACTGAGTGACTTTCACAAACACAAAAGGAAAATATGGGTTCTCTTGAACTGGAGAACTCTCTGTGCTATTCAGGAGGTCCTTGCTGGTTATCTGTTATATATACGAAAACGTTAGTTGCTCAGTTGTGTCTGACTCTTTGTGGCCCCTTGGACAGTAGCCCACCAGGCTCCTCTGTTCATGGGTTTTGCCAGGCAAGAATACTGGAGTGGGTAGCCATTGCATTCTCCAGGGGATCTTCTTGACACAGGGACTGAACCTGGCTCTCCTGCATTGCAGGCGGATGCTTTACCTTCTGAGCCACCAGGGAAGCCCTGTTTTATAGGAGGCAGTGGGTGCAATTAATCCCAGACTCCTAATTTGTCCCTCTACCTACTTTCCCCTTTGGAAACCATAGTATTTAAATTCTTATAATACTTGTTCTTTTGGTTCCTATAAATGCTATTCCTACTTTGTTCTTAGCCAATGTATTAGGGAGGTTTGAAATATTCAGGATACTGAACAGAAAGTAAAAACCAAAGAAGGAAATGGGGTTCAGAATCATTTTCATTAAAATTGCATGAATACTGGAGTTTATTCGACAGCATAAAGCCTTCCTGGATGAATTGGATCAATGTTTAATGGAAACGCAGCTTTTTAAGCATCACTGTTCTTCAACTCTCTGTTTTTAATTAAATGTGCTATGTTCTTTAATCTTAAAAGGTGGAGTAACTAAGACAAAAGAGGGGAAGAAAAGAAACCACCAGCATCAAAGATAACAGTATAATGTTGGAGAGAGAATTTCAAACAAAACACCCCCACGCATACCTCCCTCAGAGATAATATTAAACAGCATAGTTTGTCCAGATTCTGATCTTTTCTCAGATCTTCAGAGAACAGTTTAATAAAACATTAATTATGTAGCAGCCCTACACACACTGTAGACAGGAATAATCTAGCCACATAATTTTGCTAATGATAAATCTACAGGATGCTATTTCTGTCCTATTGTAAGATATCTGTTCTTTAGTGACTAGGGTTAGGCTGATTTCAGATTCTTAAGCAGCATTTGATATTCAGCACTCTTACCTGGTTTGGTGAGTATCACTGTTTTTGATTTTGTGGGGAATGGGCTTTCAAGAATGGTTTTATGATAATCTACAATGTGTGGACACCTTGGAGGTTTTTCAGATAATCTTTACACACTGAACAGTGAGGGAACACTGGAAGGCAGAGCATAGGGAAGAATGGGATAAATTGTCTGCGTAGGTGAAAAATGCTGTGTGAATTTAGGGTTTAGGATACGGAAGTTGTAATACGTTGTTGGAGCTGCAGGAAGTAATAGATGCATACGATTTTTTTCTTAATTTTTTTTCCTTTTTCTTTACCTCTGTGATGGCCACTTTAATTCTTATCCCCCTCCCCCTTAATCAATGTGCCCTCAGCACTTTAAACCATCTTATTGATGCATCACCTGAGCTTTTCTTTCTGCATGTTGTATCTTCACCTTTATCACACTGCTCAGCATCTTCATCCCATTTAGGTACTGTTAGGGGGTTTTCATTGTTTTTATTTGTTTGTGAAACTCATGGTATCTTAAGTGAGATCATATTCTTTAATCTGAACCAATCTATTACCAAAGTTCAGTTCATTTCAGTGGCTCAGTCGTGTCCGACTCTTTGCGACCCCACAAACCGCAGCATGCCAGGCCTCCCTGTCCATCAGCAACTCCCGGAGTCCACGCAAACCCATGTCCAATGAGTCCATGATGCCATCCAACCATCTCATCCTCTGTCATTCCCTTCTCCTCCTGCCCTCAATCTTTGCCAGCATCAGGGTCTTTTCAAATGAGTCAGCTCTTCGCATCAGGTGGCCAAAGTATTGGAGCATATAGCAAAATGAGTGAAAGGTGGAAAAAATAAACATAAGGCTTAATGTTCAGAGGGTATTTTTAGAAATGGTTGAGTGTAATTAATGGCTCATGTTTCCCTCTTTGACTGTTTTTCTTTAAAGGATGAAGTGCTGGTTTTACCTCTACATACTTGCGTGTACATATGCATGTCTGTGTGTCTCGCTTTCCCGGTGGCACTAGTTGTGAAGGACCTGCTTGCCAGTTCCGGAGACATAAGAGACCTGGGTTCGACCCCTGGGTTGGGAAGATTCCCTGGATGGCAACCCATCTAATATTCTTGCCTGGAAAATCTCATGGATAGAGGAGCCTGGTGGGGTACATAGAAGAGCTGGACAAAACTTAAGTGACTTAGCATGCACGTGTCTGTGTATATGTTTGGTTCTGTAGGGTCGAAAGGAATGTGATTATTTTGTCTGAGGGCTATATGGATAGTATTTCCTTTATCTATCTCTTGTAAAATGTCTTGTTTAGTTGTACAGAAATCAAGGCTTTTTCCCACAGTAGCTTCAGAAAAGTGAAGTGATATATAAAACTAAACCATGAGAGTAAGTAAATTAAAAAATAAATGAATATAGAGGAGAAATCCAGAGAGTTGGTTAAATCACACTGTTAATTTTCATGTACTTTGGAATGCTCAAGTAGAGCCAGAAGTAGTTTTTCTTAGATCATTTAAGTTTATTGGGTGACTGCTGAAATCTCCGAATTTGGATGTGGCCATAGGGGGAAAGAATATCCTTGTGGGCATCTGTCTATGTTGGGTTTGATTCTGTCAAGTGGTTATAAGCAGTTCTGGTTCAAGTAGCTAAGAAGAGAAATGATCAGGCTTGGGAACTGTGAATTGTGTTTTTAAGGTGGGAGTTTTACAGATCATTTGACGTATGTGAAACTGAGACCTTACCATTTTAAGAGCATCCGAGAAAGCCTTCTGGCTTACCTTGATGAAACCCAACTTTTCCTTCCCAGACTGTCTCGCATCTTTTTCAAAACCAAATTGGCATTCTTTATATAAAAACTGCAGAGCTCTGTTTATTGGTGGGAGGACTTAAGAGGAAAAGACTGAAGAATGACAGTCAGATATCCTTGATTTCTCCTCACCCTGGACATGAGGTGGAATGTTCTTGATGCTCCAGCACCCTTTATCAGGTGGGAATCATAGTAGTGTCCCATGGGGTTGTTAGCAGTCAACACTTAGCATAATGTTTTTGTATACAGTAAGTGACAAATGTTAGCTGTCATTATCGTTATCGTTATTATCATTATCATTATCGTTCTCATCCTGTTGCTGTTCATAGTTTCTGCGGAGGATTTGAAGAGCGAGGCGGTGGGATTGAGGCTCAGCAATAATCACTTCTTAGCTCCCTGCCCTGAGCTGAACTGCTTATTGTGTCCTTGTGAATCCGTGTGTGCCAGGGGCGGGTTGTGGTGAGGCTGTGATGAAGAGAGTGAGGAGCCTGGCAGAGCTTGGGTCAGCCACAGCGGTAAACGGGAGGTCACTAAGGCAGCGGCCTTGAGCAGCGGCTCTGCAGCCCTGGTCTGTGAGTGGTGCTGGGGCACGCGTGCTCAGCCTTGTCCAGGCCCCAGGCTGCAGGTGCATTCTCACCCGCCTGCTTTCCAGGGCTTCCTGAGGGAGGGCTCCTTGGCTCCTCTGGAGGGGCTGTCCCTAGATGTGGGCCCAAGGCCTACAGGCAGGACTTAGCCTAGTTCAAGGTGGGACAGAGGTTAGGGTTATCTCACAAGTGCTTTGTCTCTGCCCGAGATGCTGAGCATCCCTTCACGACTGGCTCATTGTCTTGTCAGCTCTTGTTAGCTCTTCCCCCAGCTTATGGTGGAGGACTTCATCTGAAATTAAGATTGTTAGCAGGGTCATTTGTGTTCAAGGCAGATTCATGTCACAAACAGGTACTGAGCGTCTGTGTGGCTAGCCGGGGGTAAGAGGCTGGAGAGGAATGCAGTGATCTTGCCATGCAGGGGCTCAGCCCTCTACAGTCAGTATACAGCGACTGAAGGGGTGAAGGAAGAATTTAGTCTTTGGTGCTCTCTCTACTTCAGTGCAGAACGCTACCACAATAGATAGGTAAATGCGTGGATTCAAGGTGTATTTTGCCCAGCCTCACTTCTTGTCTAGGCGGCTTCTTCTCTGGTTGTGAAATGACAGCTTAGAGACAGAGTGTCAGCAGTGGAAAATGGGGCCTTGCTGTGATTTTGCACGAGTTCGTGTGAAAGATGGAAGAACAAGCACACAGAGCTTCAGAGGAGCACCTTTGTCAGCTCTTGGCCTTTCTTCTTCCTCTTCTGACAGATGAGAGGAAGAGAGTTCATGTGCCCGGGAAAGGATTGTTTTACCGTGTCTCTTTAAAACGCTGGCACATTTAGCTGAATGATTAAGTGAAATAAATCATAAAGTGAACATGCTAGTCACCCAGGCCTCTCCAACTCTTTGCAACTCCTTGGACTGTATTCCGCCAGGCTCCTCTGTCTGTGGGATTCTCCAGGCAAGAATACTGGAGTGGGTTTCCATTCTCTTCTCCAGGGGATCTTCCTGACCCAGGGATCAGACCACGGTCTGCTGCATTGCAGGCAGATTCTTTACAGTCTGAGCCATGCATCCTTCCCTACCTCACCGTATTTCATATAATCTCTATTTTTCTACTATAGAACTGAGCCACCAGGAAAGCCCAAGTCATAAAGTCCTTTTCCAGGGTATTTTTTCCAGGGTTACTCTGCACAGTCCGGATGTATTTACATCATATTCTGGTATGTGCATAATATGATATCTGTTTTCGAAATCTGAATGGTTAAAACTTCCAGCAGTCTCCAAGAGTTGCCTTGTGTTTGTTTCAGCCCATAGCAGAATTACCTCTATTGAGAGTACATAAAAATAATTGTATAAAATGTGATACCATCCCAAACTGATTATTCAGACTCTTGAATTAAATATAACTCATTTTGTTTTATTTTTTTGTTGTTGAATACTTCTCTGTCCCAAATATCTATGCTCAGTGCTGGGTGTATTGATGATGTAAAATGTTTTTCACCCTGGAGAAATTCAAGATTTTTCTTTCCCTGTAACTCATCTGTTGAAATTTAAGCAGAATACTTGTGTGTAGAGGGCTGGGTTGCACTTGTGTATAAACAACTGAGGAAATTACATATTTAGATATAAAATCATTTTTTTTTAAATTTGAAAGTTGCCTTCTTTATGATTAGATCTTCGATCTTAGTAGAAAAACCTGGTAAAGGAAACATTAGTAAACATATTGGCTTCTCCTTTACCCAGTTCTCATCTATCCAGATTGGAAGAGACAAGTATTTTTCTTTTGACTCATAATTTATCAAGTGACATGACAGTGTTGATGGATGAAGCACAGTGGTATTTTCAGCTGCTTTGACATTCCCTAGGAAAGCATTGTTCGGAACAGAGCCCTGAAGTTTCAGAGTTGCTCGTGGTTTCGTGATTCTTCACTGTCTTGTCTTACATAGACATTTTGAGACAGAAAATAAAATTACTCAAGGCTCAAAGCACAGGAGTTGTCAGCTGGATTTTGAGGTTGAAATTTAGTGGATCAAAACATGCATTATTTTCAGTTACACAAAAGTGGAAAAAACAATCTAACCAGTCCCAGTGAATATAAGACACTTGAAATTCTGTAATTCATAATTTTAACAATAACACATTTTTAGTATATTAGTTCTGTTTTGGTGAATGAAGGTCTGGTGACCCACAGACATGTAAAGGTGACCTATTTTTTCACTGTCCTTATCCATAATGGTGAACTGACGCAAGCGTCTTCTGTCTGCATCACATTGTTGGGGTCATGGCGGGTGCAGAGCTGATGCAGACGTGGTCTTGCCCTCAGTGGGCTTTAGTCCAGCAGGCGATAGTGCTAGTGATCAACACTGTTCAGCACTTAATGAACAATAATGCTCATAGCCTAGTAAAAGAGTTTCTAACAGCACCTCCGTTTAGAGGCATGGCTGTGACATGCAGAGTGATAATAGTTTGCTCAAAATCACAGCTTATATGAGAGAGAATTATAGTTTTGACCCAGGTAGTCAGGGGTGTGTAGCCCAAGAACCAATTAAGTAGTTTAGGAGAAATTTTTTCTGGGATTTTGTGAAGGAGGATTGAGTCTGAAGAAGCAAAGATGCCCAACCTTGTGTTCAAGAAGGTCGATTGAGCACGTTTAGGGCCATGGTCTCTGTACCTCTGAAACTCTGACAGGTAGGGACGATTATAACTTTAATGCCTGCAGTAGCCAGACAGGCAGAGCAAACCTGCCTAGTGGGGCTGTAGTGAGGTGGAGAGTCTCCCAGGGCGAGCCTCAAGGAGCAGCTGTAGCCACGGGGAGGGGAGCTTCCCATGACAGATCTTTAGAAGGACACATTATTAAAGGTCTAGAAAACATCTGTGGGTCATAAATACAGATCTCTTTGTACCATAACAAGTTTATCAATCTTTAGTGTGCAACCCTGGACATGTATGTGAAAGGTGGTTGGGGAGAATGTTTGAAAATGTGGGGGAAACACTTTATTCACTCAAGTTATAGAGATGGCATTACAGAGCTATGGCTGAACTCTGTGACTGCCCCTGAGAAGGGCTTGGGCTCCAACTCATCCCTGCCTGGCTCATCGGTGGGTGGGAGGCTCTGAAAAGCTCCAGCAAGATGCATCGTACTTGGGCTTCTCAAGGTGCTGTTTTGCTGGCCCAAGACCTCCAGGCCCCTAACAGTACTTTCTGACGCCAGTGTATGGCTCAAGTAAGTACTTATTTGCTAAGTTGGGGTGGAACCCTTGTACTATTCAGATTTTTCCTAAATTGGTCAGTGTATTATGCAGTGTTGACTCTGGGCATGGATTTGGTTTGAGACCCCATCTTATTGAAGCTTGGCAACTGTGGGCAAGTTCTGCCTTCTCAAGATTCAGCTTCCTCAGGGTACTGGAAGGATTAAATACTGAACTACACATAAGGGTTTGGTACACAGCAAATGATAGTTTCCTTTCTTTTCATCCTTTTTGTTGATCACTTGATTTATGGAAAAGATAACAAATGAGCTTTCTGAGAGAAAGCAGTACAGCGTGAGAGCAGAGGGCTCTGATTCTTTTCAATATTATTTTTTATTATTTTCTTATTGAAGTATAGTTGATTGATAGTGCTATTAATTTCTTCTGTCCAGCAAAGTGATTCAGTTATACATACATATGTAAAAGTATTTATTTTCTTATGGCTTATCACAGGATATTGAATACAGTTTTCTATGCTATATAGTAGGACTTTGTTTATTCATTTTGTGTATAAATCTTACATCTGCTAACCGTAACCTCCCTTTCTATCTCTCCTCCAGCCATCTCCCCTCTTGAAACCCCGAGGCTGTAGAGGGCTCTGATTCTGTTTGCGGTCCATTCTGGCTCCTCAGGCATTAAGAGAACTAAAGTTGTTTCTGTTCTCGGGGAGTTGATGATACAGGGTGAGACACACATAAAATTGGACGTCTGAGGGTGAGATTGGTTTCAGTGTTTGAAAACTTTGAAATGACTACAATCACTTTAATGGGGTGAATGTATCCTGAAGTGGGAACTTAGGGAGACCTTTGCACTGTTAAAATATATACTTAGAAAAGAGGATATAAACATTGTGATGGGTGAACAAGGTTTAGATTTTTTTCCCCTTTGGAAGGCCAGCACAAATTTTATACAAATTTTTAAAGCAAAGCTATTCTAAGAACTGTAGTGAATTTTCTAAAGTTGTTGTTGTTGTTTTTTTTAATAAAAGCTTAGATTGTATTCTCCTGTTAGCTATTTATGTGATTCACAGGACAATTGTGATAGAATGGGGAAATGACCCTTTTAAAAAAGAGACCTTTTTTATGTTATAGGAACACAGTTTCAGTGAATAATTTATCTTAACTGATCTTTTTCTTTAGGTCCTAGTCTCCTTACACTAAAGTCAGTACAGTTTAAATGTTACTGTCTGGATAAAGGAAAGTTGTTAATAATGCCAGGGTGTTAAATAAGGCTCTCGTTTTCTTTTAATTAAGCATCTTTTTTTGAATTAGCAATTAATTTTCCCCCCTGTTTTTCTACTCTTTGCAACCCCATGGACTATAACCCACCAGGCCCTCTGTCCATGGACTTCTCCAGGCAAGAATACTGGAGTGGGTTTCCATCCCCTTCTCCAGGCGATCTTCCCAACCCAGGGATTGAACCCAGGTCTGCTGCATTGCAGTCAGATTCTTTACAATCTGAGCTATCAGGGAAGCTCCCCGCCCCCCCACCTCCCCATCCCCTGCCCTGTTTTTCTAAGACAGTACTTAATCATTGTGACAGATTTCATTTTATGAAAGGTGTGAATAAACTTCTTTAGTTTTTGGTTTTATAGTAGTTACATTCATAGCATATGAATGTAACTTGCAAACAGTAAGATATGCTTTATTAGTCTTTTATTTCATAAAGTTTAACAATTATTTTGCTATAAAGAACTAATACAGGTAAAATAGTTTCATCTGGTTTTAAGACAGTCTTGTAATGAGTTAGTGGATGACTCTCTTTTTACAAGTCTAAAACCTGTATTTGAAGCTGATTTTAGAGAAATACACCATAAGTTCTATATTTCTTGAGTATTTTCATGATTATGAAAGCAAGATTCATTTTTATGGGGTAAATATGGGTCCACAATAGGGTACATTTTGGTTTCTTGTTTCATTTTTTTCTCTTGGTTGAAATTGATCATGTAAAACTAAAATATATTCTATAGTAAGACAAGTATTCTCTTATCTTCAGGGCACTACAATTTAATAGGAAAGAAAGTTCATTTAGAACTTTATTGGTTTTGGTGTCTTCTGGCTACAGCAGAATCAGAGATGCTGAATTTTCCTGGCAATGCAGTGGTGGGTGTGAGATAGGCATGAATTGAGGGTGGGACATCACACTTGAAACTCCATGACTAGTAACCCAAGTTCCCCATTATTAAGTGCATGATCTCACAGTGGTATTTCTCACAGGAAGTTGGTGGATCCCAAAGGCATAGACCAAAGCTTTTACTGCCTCTCAGAACATGTCTGGCTCACTTTGGTTGCTGAAGCCTTCCTGCTCTGGGAATCAGCGCTCGCCTTGCTAAGCTGCTTTGAAGAGGTAAAAGAGGGCATTGCCTCGGCCTCTGTCTTCATTACTTCAAGGAGGAGGCAGCAGAAATTGCCCACCCCCAGAGTCCAATCCACTTCTCTTATCTTTCAAGTCCATCAGGGGAATCAGACTGAGAACTTGTCTATCTCAACACTTCTCCCCATCATACAGTAATCATACAGTAATATAATACTTCATGGTTCTTCAGGTTCCTTCTGCAAGCATTTTCTTATCTCACAACTCTGTGACGTCCTCAGGTGGTGGTATTAGGTCCAGTTATACATACAAGGAAGTTGTCTCAGAGTGGGGGCGCTGGAGGAAGGCCTGTCAGTAGCAAAGCTGGCATAGAAGGCAAATGCGTGACCCGTCCGTGTGTAAAGAAGTCCAAGAGTTCAGTGGAGGCACTGCCTCTCGGCCTGCCTGTGTAGGCCTTTGCTGGGGAGGGGCAGGGAGGATACACGCTGCCTGGGATGTTCCTGGGTGTGGCTTGTAACAGGACTTGGGGCAGCAGCTCTTGTCAGGGCTCAGTGCTTTAGTATGTTACGAATCCATATACGTGGTACAACATCTGTGGTGTGGGAAGGACACGACCTTCTTAACGTTATCACACCTGGGAACTTGCTAGAAAGTAGAACTTCAGGTTCTACCCCAGACAGAGGAATCGTAATAAAGTCTGCGGTGCTTCTCGCGTACCTTTAGTTTGCAGAGCACCAGCTCTAGAATACAGAGGACAAGAGATCCCCCAGCTGAAAATAAAGTGGGGAGATGGAGTGTGAGTGTGTGTGTGTCACTGAGATACTTCATTCTGTGTATGTGTGTATATGTGAGAGTGTGTTTATCTCACCCAACTTTTAAAAAATAACAAATTTAATGAGATGTAACTCACAGACTATGTAATTTGCTCATTTAAAGGATACAATTGGGTTGTTTTAGTGTATCTACCGACATGTGCGATCATAAACGCAATCAATTTAAAAATTGTTCATCACCTAAAACAACTCGGTACCGATTAACATACACTGACCACTTCCCTCCAAGGTCCACCTGCCTTCCCAGAAGCCCCCAACAATCACTAATGTACTTCAGCCTTTATGGATTGGATTTGCCTATTCTGTGAAGTAGAAAGGACTCATACAAAATGTGGTCCTTTGTGTCTGAATTTTCTTACCTCGCATAATGTTTTCAAGCTTCACCCATGTTGTTCAGTTCAGTTCAGTTCAGTCGCTCAGTCATGTTTGACTCTTCACGACCCCATGAATCGCAGTGTGCCAGGCCTCCCTGTCCATCACCAACTCCCGGAGTTTATTCAAACTCATGTCCATCGAGTTGGTGATGCCATTCAGCCATCTCATCCTCTGTTGTCCCCTTCTCTTCCTGCCCCCAATCCCTCCCAGCATCAGGGTCTTTTACAATAAGTCAACTCTGCGCATGAGGTGGCCAAAGTATTGAAGTTTCAGCTTCAGCATCAGTCCTTTTAATGAACACGCAGGACTGATCTCCTTTAGAGTGGACTGGGTGGATCTCCTTGCAGTCCAAGGGACTCTCAAGAGTCTTCTCCAGCACCACAGTTCAAAAGCATCAATTCTTCAGCACTCAGCCTTCTTTACAGTCCAACTCTCACATCCATACATGACCATAGGAAAAACCTTGACTAGACGGACCTTTGCTGGCAAAGTAATGTCTCTGCTTTTGAATATGCTGTCTAGGTTGGTCATACCTTTCCTTCCAAGGAATAAGCGTCTTTTAAGTTCATGGCTGCAGTCACCATCTGCAGTGATTTTAGAGCCCCCAAAATTAAACTCTGACACTGTTTCCACTGTTTCCCCATCTATTTCCCATGGAGTGATCAGACCAGATGCCATGATCTTCGTTTTCTGAATGCTGAGCTTTAAGCCAACTTTTTCACTCTCCTCTTTCACTTTCATCAAGAGGCTTTTTAGCTCCTCTTCACTCTCTGCCATAAGGCTGGTGTCATCTGCATATCTGAGGTGTTGTAGCAAGTCTCAATACTTCATTTCTTTTACTGCCATTTTACTTTTTTTAAGTTTATTTTGAACAGCAGTAGGGATATGCTGCCTTTTTCCCTTGCCCTGAGGAAGTTGAGACAGCTTTTTCACTGTACAGTAAGAGTCAACAAGAGTAATTTCTTAGTGCAGGTATTGCTTTCTAATGCCCCATGCTCTAGGATCTGAGAAGTGTGTGACCGTGAAATTCTAGGAACATTGTTACATGCTTTCAGTTGAAAAGAATAAAAAGTATTATTTTCCATTTTCTTTCCAAGTTTTGATTCCTTAATTTTCATCCACTTTTTCCGTGAAAGCAGTGGTATGCCATCCATGCTTTGCTGAAAACTCTCCCTGTCTTTACAAAATACCCAGCTGATGTTGGTGAACATTAAAATGACAAAATATTGTGTTCAGATAAATAACAACAATAGCTATATTTTTGGCAAGAAACCACAATTGTCCCTCCCCCACGCAGTCTGTTCCCTGCTGTTCTGAATGTTCAGTAATTTTAAGCTTACCAGAGGAAGAGAACATCCTTCCTTTTGTTGTCTGTGCTAAGATCTGGCATTTTTATCCATCAGATAAAGGACAAATTCATTTTATTCATATGTTTAACGACCTCCTAAGAAATCTATCATGCAGAACACTGACCTAGGAAGATGTCTGCTTGGCCCTTGGGCTGTCTGTAGATCAGTTCAGAATGCACTGTAGTGTGTGATGACCAGGAGAATGGCTGCAGGATGCTTTCATACCTGCACACAAGTGTTTTGAGCGTGCCGCTGCTCTGATGACCTTCTTTGGTCATGCGGAGGCGCTTGCTCTGATTTTAGCAGTGTGAGCAGCTCTCCTTTGCCCTCTGCTCTCCTCCTTCACTAAGCTCATCTTAATGCCACTGCATCACCAGCGCCTTATTTGGCTGGCTGCCTGGTAAATCAAATGACTGACAGTCTTGGAGATTTTGTGTGGCCACTTTCTAAAGGGTTTTGTGCTTCCTTTATACCCTTTCTCCTTCTCCTTTGGTGGGTAGACTCGATTATTTGGCTGTTTGAGAAGACTCTGGGCAAAATGCCATTTATCTTTTCAACTTTTGGGGACGTACTTTCTTAACAGATCTCTTTGGGAAGTAAGTTTCTTTCTTTAGCCTGTCTACTGTTTTTTCCAACACTGATCATTCTCTGTAAATCTTAAGCATTGTGTTCCTCATCAGCATCCCAGCAAAGTTGCTGTTGTGTGTACGCACATTTGTGTGTGTAATGCTAAAAATGCATGGTTTTCAAGAAGAGAAAAAAAGATAAAAGTCCTTGCCTCACTTAGTCTTGGAAATTAACATGACTGGGTTAAGCAGATTGCTCCCTTGGAAGAAACAGGAAAAGATTGGATTGAGCCCTAATGTCAGGGAAATTGATTTGGCTAGATTTCAGGGAGCAAGCTGGGGTGGCTCACTAATGATCTGTGTCACTATCATCAGTAGCCTCGGAATTGGCACAGGAGAGCTTTTTTTTTTTTTTTTTTCTTGGTAGTAGGTCAAACTCTGGGCAAGGGGGCTGGCAACCAATATTGAAGTAACCTTATGATCTATGTATTGCTATTGTTACTATGGTTATTACCCTCTTTCTTTATAAATGCAAAATCTGAGGCCCAGAAAAGTTAAGATTCAAATTTCCCTGCATCCAGATAATTATGAGCAGCATTTCTGGGATGCAGGAAAGCTTTCCTGGCCTCCAAGGATCCACAGAGGTGCCTAGATGTCGGAGACAGCCCCTCATGAGGGCAAGCTCCCCATTAGGTCCATCTGAGAATGCTCAACCCTCCCTCCTCTGAGGGTCCTCTGACCTGCGGCCCCTCCCAACTACACTGGATACTTCAGCTGCATGCTGCCTGCTCACAGTTGCTAAGTAAATATTAACAACATTGTTTCTTGCACAGTTTGGTGAATCTGAGGCTGACTTCTGGTGAGCACCCTCTAATGGGTTGAGACTATGACCTACCCAAGGTCTGTTTTGTAGGAAGTGTTTTCTGGAACTTTTTGACAGTTCTCAAATAAAGCCATATAATTAACCACTTAATTTTCTATGAATAAATTTGGCCTTTTGAAAAAATGTATGTATCTTTTCATCTTCAAAATTTCCCCTGTAATGCCTTTTTATTTCCCTCTATTAATACATGCTTATTGTAAAAAATACCAGAGCAAAAGTTAAATTAAAAAAACTTACCATATTATGAAGAGATCCTTATAATTCTATATTTTTTTCCTATAGAAAAATTTTAACACTAATCTTGTAGAACCTAGTCAAAAGGAACATAATCACTTTAATCAGTTAATAATTTGTTCTAGTAGTCCTTTAAAAATAGTTTTGCACCATTTTACTTTCTCTACTGTATGGCAGGTTGTAGTTCTGTGAATAAGAAAGTTAAAATGTGTGTTTTGTAGAAACCAACACAGTAATGTAAAGCAATTATCCTTCAATGTATGGGGAGGGAGGGGGGAGGGGAGTTCAGAATGGGGAATGTGTGTATACCCGCGGCAGATTTATGTTGACTGATGCTGGGAGGGATTGAGGGCAGGAGGAGAAATGAGGGCAGGAGGAGAAGGGGACGACAGAGGATGAGATGGTTGGATGGCATCACTGACTCGATGGACGTGAGTCTGAGTGAACACCGGAAGTTGGTGATGGACAGGGAGGCCTGGCGTGCTGCAGTTCATGGGGTCGCAAAGAGTCGGACACAACTGAGCAACTGAACTGAACTGAACTGATGGCAAAACCAATACAATACTGTAAAGTAATTAGCCTCCAATTAAAATAAATAAATTTAAATTAAAATAAAAAAAGAGAAAGTTAAAATGCATGTTCAGTGGATCTACAAAGGTCTTTATGGGAACTGAGATTTTGATACATTCAGCATTCTACCTTCATTGGGCCTCCTTAATTAATGAGGCCTTTATTCAGTAGCAGAAAGTGACAAAGAAACACAGTGCTAGCAAAGAGGTGTGGTGACTTTCTGGGATATTCTCAGTGAATCAGTGATCTATTTTTCAGGAAGGCAGCAGCAGCATTTTGTTCCATTCCGGGGAAACCAGTATATGGGTACTAACTGTGTGGATTGGTTGTAGTGATACCTTTAAAAACTGGCATCACCGAGGAGAGATCTGCCAAAATGAATTCTATGTGCACTAAGCTAATAAAAGAAGCTGTTGTATTTTTTTGTGGGGGTGGTGATTTTATTTTTCTTTGTGTGAAGTGTGTGCAGGAGGAAGGGAGGAGGCTGAGGGCCTGGGGGTTGGAGGAGGCTACAAATAAATGATAGAGCAAAGTGAATAGATGATGAATCTTGAGGAAGTCATGATGGGAAATAAAATATCGTTACTACTCTATGATAAAGCATTTTCTCCTTTATTTAAAAAACAAGAAAGTATCTGCCTTTAGAATCTTATCACTGAGAGATTGCTGGTTTTTTTTTTTTTTTTGCCTCTTTACTAGTGGTGTCTGCAGTTTTAATAACTTCTTTAATTTCTATTCTAAAAGGACTGGTAAAATTAGGCTATCTAGCCATTTTAAAATTTATTTTTTTGTTTGAGTACATAATGTAGTCAGCATAATACAAAATATTAGGTTCTGTTGTACTAGAATTATGCCATCACTTAATCTTTGTGCTTTTGGTGAATGTTTTCAGTTCGATCATTTGAATAATGCTGTAACTTATGAAATTATTAACTTAGGTACGTAAGTGTAGAAAGTAGTGGAAACCAATAGCTGAATGATGGTTTTATCATTGTCTCTGGAAGTTGGGGCTCTGTCATTTTTTCCCAGACTGGTGATCCTCAGAACCCTCTTCAGGGAAGTAAATATTTTCGGAGTATAAGGAAAAGCAGTGTTTAACGGCCACATAAGCTTGGGAAATGCATTGTTCTCTGTTTTCTCTTGGACCTTCATAAGGAAGTTAGTAAAGAGTTAAAGTGATCATGTGGTGCTAACAACAATGAAAGAAAAGATCAAAGATACTTTTTCAACCTTATTTGAGCATCACAAATATCAATATGCATATTAACATCTGTCAAAACAGTTTCTGGGAAAAATCAGTTTGGGAAATATTGACCTGTGTGATTCCTCCCTGTCTCCCAATTCCATAGTTTGTGAAAACTAGCTAAATAATAGATACTTCAGCTGACAAACTGCTTGCTTGAAGTCACGTTTCTTGACATCTATAGTTTACTCATCTCTCACCAGAGTGCTGAATGTGAAAAAATGCCTTCTTGGAAAAGCTGTATGTCAGGATCACATATGTATGTTCTGTTCGTGGGCATGAAGGCAGATGGGATCAAGCGTTTTGGGGGGAGCCCAGTGTGCACTAAAGCTTTGAGTTGTGAAATCATTTTCTACTTGGAGACAAAAGCAAAAAATTCATTTTGGCTGGGGTCTGGGGTGTAGTAGTGGGTGAAGGAGAGAGGTGAGACTTAATCAAATCAGCAGCACTAAGCAGAACTTGGAATTTGGAGTTCCCTGGTGGCTCAGATGGTAAAGTGTCTGTCTACAATACAGGAGACCTGGGTTCGATCCCTGGGTTGGGAAGATCCGCTGGAGAGGAAATGGCAATCCACTCCAGTACTATTGCCTGGAAAATCCCATGGACAGAGGAGCCTGATAGGTTACAGTCCATGGGGTCACAGAGTCGGACACGACTGAGCGACTTCACTTTCATTCACTTACACTGTGGAATATGGAGAGGAAAGGGGTGGTTTTTTCTTCTAGTGCCTTGATTCTCAAGGAAGCATGCTTTTAGCCCCTGTCCCTACCTCCAGGGAGATTTGGTAAAGTCTGGAGACAGTTTTGGTTATTATGACTAGGAAAGTGCTGTTGGCATCTAGTAGTGATCAGGGCTGCTGCTAAACAGTCTACAGCTATACAGAACAAAACACCACAACAAAAAAATATCCAGTCCAAAAGATGAGTGGCACTCTATTGATAAATCTGCTCTGGCAGGATCATGCCAGAGTTGGGGACTTCAGTTCAGTTCAGTTCAGTTGCTCAGTTGTGTCCGACTCTTTGCGACCCCATGAATAGCAGCATGCCAGGCTCCCTGTCCATCACCAACTCCTGGAGTTCACTCAGACTCATGTCCATCAAGTCAGTGATGCCATCCAGCCATCTCATCCTCTGTTGTCCCCTTCTCCTCCTGCCCCCAATCCCTCTCAGCATCAGAGTCTTTTCCAATGAGTCAACTCTTCACATGAGGTGGCCAAAGTACTGGAGTTTCAGCTTTAGCATCATTCCTTCCAAAGAAATCCCAGGGCTGATCTCCTCAGAATGGACTGGTTCACATCCTGGAATGTGAAGTCAAGTGGGACTTAGAAAGCATCACTACGAACAAAGCTAGTGGAGGAGATGGAATTCCAGTTGAGCTGTTTCAAATCCTGAAAGATGATGCTGTGAAAGTGCTGCACTCAATATGCCAACAAATTTGGAAAACTCAACAGTGGCCACAGGACTGGTAAAGGTCAGTTTTCATTCCAATCCCAAAGAAAAGCAATGCCAAAAAATGCTCAAACTGCCACACAATTGCACTCTTCTCACACGCTAGTAAAGTAATGCTCAAATTTCTCCAAGCCAAGCTTTACCAGCTTGTGAACCATGAACTTCCAGATGTTCAAGCTGGTTTTAGAAAAGGCAGAGAAACCAGAGATCAAATTGCCAACATCTGCTGGATCATGGAAAAAGCAAGAGAGTTCCAGAAAAACATCTATTTCTGCTTTATTGACTATGCCAAAGCCTTTGACTGTGTGGATCACAATAAACTGTGGAAAATTCTGAAAGAGATGGGAATACCAGACCACCTGACCTGCCTCTTGAGAAATCTGTATGCAGGTCAGGAAGCAACAGTTAGAACTGGAAATGGAACAGCAGACTGGTTCCAAATAAGAAAAGGAGTACATCAAGGCTGTATATTGTCACCCTGTTTATTTAACTTCTATGCAGAGGACATCATGAGAAACGCTGGACTGGAAGAAACACAAGCTGGAATCAAGATTGCCAGGAGAAATATCAATAACCTCAGATATGCACATGACACCACCTTTATGGCACAAAGTGAAGAGGAACTAAAAAGCCTCTTGATGAAAGTGAAAGTGAAGAGTGAAAAAGTTGGTTTAAAGCTCAACATTCAGAAGGTGAAGATCATGGCATCTGGTCCCATCACTTCATGGGAAATAGATGGGGAAACAGTGGAAACAGTGTCAGAGTTTAATTTTGGGGGCTCCAAAATTATTGCAGATGGTGATTGCAGCCATGAAATTAAAAGACGCTTACTCCTTGGAAGAAAAGTTATAACCAACCTAGATAGCATGGTGAAAAGCAGAGACATTACTTTGCCAACAAAAGTCCGTCTGGTCAAGGCTATGGTTTTTCCAGTCGTCATGTATGGATGTGAGAGTTGGACTGTGAAGAAGGCTGAGCGCCAAAGAATTGATGCTTTTGAACTGTGGTGCTGGAGAAGACTCTTGAGAGTCCCTTGGACTGCAAGGAGATCCAACCAGTCCATTCTGAAGTGTTGGGGACTTAGTAAGTTGTAAATCAGTCATGTGCCATTTTGGACTGTTGCTGCTGCTGTGATGGTAGCATTTGAAAATATAGATTCAGGACTCTTTATTCACTGTTCTACTATTTTAAAAGCTCTGAAAATGTATAGTTTCTGCATAATTTATTTAGCAGTAAAATCTTACCTGCACTGACTTATTGTCTTGATTTTTTTGAGTTTGTGTGAATGTTAGAGTTTTGATAGTAGGGTGCTGACCCACACCTTGCTGGGGGGTTTATATCAGGTCTTCAGCACACACTATATCATCTTTCTAAAATATGAAAAAATCTGTACTTGAAACCACTTCAAGCCCCAAAGATATCTGGTAAAGGATTTTAGATTTATATATTTTGAACTGAATTTTTGTTTAATTTGGTTCCTTCTAAGAAATTATGAACTACTAGTGTTTGTTTATTGATTTTTTAACTTCAAAAATGACATAGGATCATTGTGAAGAATTTGATAAGTACAAAAATAATTTTATTAACCACCTGTTCAGTGCTTACTATGTGGCAGGGCCTATTCTCAATTTACTTGAATTAACTAATTCAGTCTTCAGAATTCTGTTGTTTATGTCTACAAGTGAAGAAACTGTGGCTTAGTAACTTGCCCAAGATCCCATACCTCGTAAATGGCAGAGTTGAGCCTTTTTGAACTCTAACAAAGATGCAAATCATCCATAGTGAAAACAGCTAGAGAGGATAGTTGAGTGACCCTAAATTTATTTAAACAGCCTTTTATTGCTGGGCATTTAGACTGTTTTTAATTTTTCACAATAGAATAGTGACACAAACATGTTTATCTTTAAATATTTGTTCACATCTCTGATTATTTCTTCAGGGAATATTTTTAAAGGAAATCCTTAGCCAGAGTGTGTAACTTTTTACAAACACTTCATGTATGCTGCAAAATATTCTAGTTTATACTCCCACTAATCTTCATGCTCATCAGCATTGAGTGTTAAGTTTATTTTTCTCATTTCTTATTCTGAGATGTAGTATCTTGGTGCTTTCTGAGAAGATGAGACAGATGGCTAGGCATTTTGTATAATTTAAAAAAATTTTCAGGATACCAGTTAAAATTTTCCCAAGAAAAAACACTCAAGTAGTTAGAACAAATGAATTTAAAACTTCAGATTTCAAAGAAATTAAAATGTCTAGCCATTTTCTTTTCAGGTTGATCTGTGAAGTTAATTGAGGCTCCATTTCAAATTATTACGAAGTGTAGGCAGGAATAAGGATATATACCATTGAGGAATAGTTTGGTTCAAATCTTACTAGTATGTGATCAGTGTGTGACTAAAATAGCTTCACTAAGGGTTCACAGAGCATTTGCCATGTCTCAGACACTGCACTTTGTGCTGGGATGCAGTGAGGGAAAAGGAGTAACAATCAGAACAAACACTGGTAGTGCTTCTTAGGTATCAGGCGCTGTCCTAACTGCTTACACATATTAACTTATTTAACTCTCACTGCCCTTTGAGACAGGTACTATTATTTTCTCTGGTTAATTGATGACATTGAAGCACAGGGAAGCTAAGTAACATCATTACACACATACAGCTACTAAGTGAAGAGCTAAGAGCTGAACCTAGGCAAAGCCTGCGTCTACTAGTTTGGGGGGCAGACATAGAAGGTTGGTGCAGTAAACTGGGCCTGAAAAAATGGTGACATTAGCTGATGATCCAGCAATGGGGTTGGAGAGAAATGGAAAGATCAGAAAGGTGTTTCAAGATGGAGTTCATCAGACTTGGTAAGTTCATCAGACTGGATACGAAGGAAGAGGGCCAAGCCTAGGTTTTCTGTCCTGAGAAATTTGCTGTGTGGTGGTCCCAAAAGTAGGTTGGGGAAAACCAGGGTAGGAAGAGGAGTATGTTTAGGAGGAGGTGCAGATGACTAGTTTTGAATTGGTTGTATTGCAGGAGTTTGAAAGATGGAGATGCCCATAAGGATATTATTTTAAAATATTTAAGAGTTATTAGGTTTGATGTCCAGATAGTTTATTTATCAAAAAGTTTTTATTAATATTTACAATGTATACTTTATGAGAAGGTTTTACAGATGTCAACGGAGTTTTAGATGATGGCGTTGGTTTTCATGTATCAAAAATGTAAACATTTTATTGTGTCATTTCAGTGCCCTTTAAAAACTCATTTTAATGCTTAAAGACAGCTTTATAATGTGGTTGTACCATTATTTCTATAACCAACAATCTGTGAAGGGATAAGTTATTGCCATTTTTTCTTTAGATAAGTTGTAGATAATTTTATAGTGAGTGTCTGTGCATAGAACACTTCCATTGTTTAGATTATTTCTTTGGCGATTGATCAGCATGGGAACTGTTGGACATGAGTACATATTGCAAAATTACTTTCTTGTGCTAATTTCATCCACCAAATGTGTACAGGATGTACCTCTTGATCAGCCAGTGGGTTGACTGTTGTCTTGATTTTTGTGGCACCATCATTCACTTCCTACTTTGTATAACATGTCCCCTAATCACAATCACATGAGACTTTTGTATATTGTCTTTATTTCATTTTGATCAAGACCTGATTCACATATTCTCAAGAATTTTTACATAGCTCATCTGAAGGATGTGGAGATTATCATCATTGTTCTTTACCTCTGTCTAAAGTATTGTTGGCAGGATGATATTTAAAGTCATTTGAGATGGTCTGCTGAAGTCTGGCTGATGATGGCATAAAGACCCGGAATTCAGCAAAACATGCCTGGTCTTCAGCTTGCATTTTACCTGTCTCTGTGTGTGATAAGTGAAGAATTAAACCATCACGTGGATAATTCCAGACAAAGACAAATTTTACTATGTTATCTGCTTATTTTGGGCAAATCAAGAAAACTTGACTGAAATTATGCCAATAGTGGCCTTAGTTTTGTGCTTCATTTTCCACTTTGCTCAGTAAATCTTTACTTTCCAACCTTTAATTTCTATCGTTTGTCCATCACCATACCTGCCTCCAGACCATGAAGTCTGGCTTATTTTGATTTTTTTCAAATGATATTTTGGGGAAACTAGAATCAGGCTATTTGTCATTTTGGAATTTTCTGTATTTATAAAGTGACCTTCTTGTAACCTTTTAATGAATTCACATACGCATTTTGGTGAAAGTTTACTATTTAGGGATTACTTATTAGCCTGGTTACTTGCCAGAGGGACACATTAAAAAAAAAAAGAAGTTTGCCCACCCATCTGCTTCTTTCCATATCCCCCCCAAACAGTCATCAACTGGGAGAATTATAATATGCAAATAAGCCATCTGCACTGTCCAAATGGGAGGATAGCTTCCAGTTCTTCGTCAGGGATCTGTCAGAAGCAGGGAAGTAATTTCAGTAGTTTTCTTAAGAGGGCGGAAATCTCTTAGGAAGTAGCTTGATTAAAAAGTGTTCCCATAGGAATAAGGACATTTGGAATTGAGTACCCAGACCTCCTATTTCCAGATTCAGCCTCTAACTATGGGATGTCTATATTTTATCATAGCTCTTCTCAACTTTATTTTTTTTATCCCTCTACAAAGACTACCCCCGCAAAAAAAACAAAAAAACAAAAAAACCAAACCTGTGATGTGCCAACTAAAAACTTGTTGTTGTTGTTCAGTCACTCAGTTGTGTCCGGCTCTTTGCGACCCATGGACTGCAGCATGCCAGGCTTCCTTGTCCTTCACTATCGCCCAGAGTTTGCTCATTGAGTTGGTGATGCCATCAAACCATCTCATCCTCTGTTTTCTCCCTTCTCCTCCTTACTTCTGTCTTTCCCAACTTCAGGGTCTTTTCCAGTAAGTCAGCTCTTTGCATCAGGGGCCAAAGTATTAAGCCTCAGCTTCAGTATCAGTCCTTCCAATGAGTATTCAGGGTTGAGTTCCTTTAAGATTGACTGGTTTGATCTCCTTACAGTCCAAGGGACTCTGAAGAGTCTTTTCCAGCACCGGAGTTCGAAAGCATCAATTTTTTTGCCTTCAGCATTCTTTATGGTTCAGCTCTCACATCCGTATATAACTACTGGAAATATGAAGTGGAGTAATACCTTTGTTTTCTGGTGCAGTGCTGGGCCTATGTTGTTTCCTGAGGAAGTATCTTTTATGATATTTTCCCCTCCAGTATAGGATATAGTCTATGCTCAGATCATTCCATTTATCTCATTCATTAGCTTTGTTTTATCTGAGACACTTTTTAAGAGTATACCCCTCCACTGTTAAAAAAATTAGAATGGCCTTAAGTTTGGAGTTGTTTGATGTTTCCTCGGGGATGGGTTCTGGTTATACAGTCTCAGTTGGAATATTTTAGAGATGATGATGTATCCATCTCAGGATGTCACAACTGGAGATGAATAAGTCCTGTTGGTGGAGAGAACTTTGATCACTTTGCCAGGGTGTAAACCAGGGTCTTGACTGTATCATTACTGTTTGCTTACTAGTTGCAGAAGAGGGAAAATAAATCTATGAGGAGACACTTTATGATCATAAAACTATCCTGCTTCTCATCAAAATCCATTTAGTGTTTAACATCCATTGTTGATTCTTACTAGATCCAATCTTTTCTATGATAAGTACAGAATCACGAAATTCCAATTCAATACTCCTTCAGTATTTACCAGTCAGCTTTCAGCATTCTACTCTAAGCAAGTATTCCTTCCTTCATTCTTGTCTTTCTGCCTCTCAATCAGTTATTGATATAGACTCATGAATTCTATTTTCCAATTCTTTGTAAGTCACAATTGAATTCAGTTATCTGGTGCTTGAATTGTCCCTGACTTGTCCAGTGGGAGCCCCTTCAGGCTGGCTTTTATGCTCATGTGGTATTTCCTATCTTTTTTTTTTTTTTGAGAAGTTTTATTGCTTTCTGGCATAAAGACATGTTCCAGCATTATCTTGTTCCTACTCTACCCAACCTTTGAAATCAGCCATTTCTTTGAGGACTCCAGTGTCTTTAAGTAGAGAAAAGATACAGCAACTGAAAGTAGATGTTTTTGGTGATCCTCTCTGCTGTATGAGGCATTGGGTCCAGGCTTTGGAAACTGCCAATTTCTTGGTGAATTTTGGATCAAGTAGAAATCCTGTGGTAGTGAAGAAGGGCAGCATTGATTTTCCGTTGTTAAATGAAGAATATATATTCAGAGTGCGTCTGGGTTAAGGATTGTTTTTGTATTTGGTTGTAAGCCTTGGTTGGGGTTAGCCTGACAGATGGAGTCCCTTTGCCTCTGGCCATACCTTTCTGGAAAGGGTCTGTGCTGCACTTTAATGAACGTGCCGTGAGTATACTGGTCCCCTCTCTTACCTGTACTTTTAGGTGGCCCTTTGTCACCTGCCCTGTAACACTGGGTCATTGAGTGTGGATGGACAGCAGAGGAGGGAAGGGGATGGCGTTCTGGCTCTTTTGGCAGGAGTGGTCTACACGTGTTTTTGTCCACGTCGGCTGTTGTTGCCTGGGTCCTGTCTGGGAGCCCCACCTTGTCCTGCTGTGTAGAGTGAGCTGAATCCTAACTGCAGGACTCAGGGGACACACGGTCCATTTATAGCTCACCCCTCCTCATTGCCACCAGTACAGCCGATGGCTTCTGACTGTTTGGAACTATTTAAAACATATGCCTCCCTGTCCCCTCATGGGAGCCTCTCAACAGGAGCCTTGTGTGGTAATCACACACACGTCTCTCACATGCACATGTTTCATACACACACACACACACACACACACACACACACACACGTGAGGGAGCTAGGCAGAGAGTAAGTTTCCAAAGGGGAAGCAGCTAGTAAGTGGAAGAACCAGGACTTCAGTCTAGCTTTTCCATCTCTCAGCTCCACACCCCTTTACTTGGTCTTGTAAATTCAAAGACTGAAGAAGGTTAAGTGAGCCCTCTATAAATGATCTAAGGTGTGGGAATTGGTAGGGATAGGATGTAGAGCAGATGTCTTCCTTCTTAATCAGCTTCCTGTGTGGAACTTCATATATCGAGGGTATAATTTGTCAAAGTGAAAGAGAGCTCAAGGTCACTCTGTGTCCTCACAGAGATCCAGACCCAGGCAGTCTGTCCAAACTCCAGGGTTACCCCAAGCCAATTAGAGAAAAGAGCACAAGTCAGTCTCCCTGCTCTGTGGTTGATTAAGCAGAGCGGAGAAGCTGCTCTTTTCTCCTTGTTTTATTTTGGACTTCTGCACCTGGTCCTCTGTGTCTGAGCTGATGGATCTCTTCGGGGGTGGGAGAGGTCTCCTGGGCCACAGCACACAGCAGACGGAAGCCCGTGGGAGTTGTGTTTGTCTGCCTCAGCGGGTGCAGTCTGGGATGGGGGTCTGACCTCTGCCCAGTACCATATGTCAGGAGGATCTCACCCCACATGAGTTTTTCCAGATTTCCTCTGGGCTGGGGCTGGATTTGGGAACACTAGCAGTGATATTGAGGGGGCCTGAGGTTAGAGGACCACAGAGCTGTCCCTTCTTGAAGCTTCATCAGGGAAGCTGAGCCTGAGATGTAGCTTCAGAATGGCTGTAGTTTGGTTGTGTTCTTATCTCTTGTTATTTCCTGCTCAAGTTTTGTTTTCAATATTTTGTTAAAGGCTCATGAGCTTGTATTTTTTTTCAAATGGCAGTAATTATTATTATTTTTTAAGTAAAATACAGGCAATCTAGAGCAGCTATTTCAAGATGCATACCAGCTACCCTTCCCCAGTAAACTGAAGGCCATCGAATCAGGAGTTCTTAGGAGTCTGGAGATGACCTGAGATGAATATGTTTTTCTCCAAGATTCTTGCAGGTGTTTGACAGCCCCTCTCTAATGCATGGCCTCTGACATGCCTTTCCCATCTTCCCTTGGCTTTGCCCGTTGTGTCCCTCATATGTTTCTGAGCTCTTTAATTTCTGGAAGAGTGAAGGGAGAGGCGGCCTGCACTACAAGAGAGACCTTGGCCTCTCCTTACTAACACATTGTGGGTTTGCCCTGTCCAGCTCCCCTCACTCTGAGCCTGGACGACTTTGTTTCTCCTGGACTCACTTTCAGGCCCTGGACTACCTGTTGTGTGCACCTGCCCTCATTTAATCTCAAGATTCTCCTGCGAGGGAGATGGGAAACATTCAATACCACTTTCAAGCCATTGAGGGGAGGAGCTGGGACTATCAGTCATATTTGGCAGATTCTAAAGCCGCTCTTCTTCCAGTACACTCAGGGAACAAAAGCACTACCTGTCATTGTCTGAGCACCCCCAGTGAGACACTAGCTGTCCTGCAGAGCTGCACGGCACCCACAGTACAGAGAGCCCTGGGGTCCTCTGCAGCCAAGCTCGCTGTGAGAGGCAGAGGCTGACTTTCTCATGGGGAAGAGCTCTCAGAAGGTGCCCCTTCCCCAGCCACTTTGCTGGAGCCCTCATTCCTGGCCCAGCTGAAAGCTCTTCTCAAAGACCAGAAGCTGTGGCCTTCTTGCCTGCGGTGATTTTGCCAGAAAGAGAAAAGTAGCACAAGTAATGTGTTAACAAGCAGACACTATCCATTATCTGAATTTTAAAATTAGAAATAAAGCAATCATAATTATAAGGTGTTCTTAATATAGTTGCAATGGCATGAAAAAATATAAATGTGAAGCTCAGGGTTTTTAATTCTGGGAGTGTAATTTGTATGTTTTGTTTTGTTTGTACCCACCACGAGTGTGTTTCCCCAGTCCTGTGGAAGTTCTGTAATCAGATCCAACTGGCCTTCAAAGTCAAATTCCCTGGGGGCTCTCAGTCCCTTTGCTGGTCCCCAGGTTGGGAAATTTGTTGTGGATCCTAGAACTTCTGCAACAGTGTAAGAACTTAGACAGCTGTATACAGTCAGCAAAAAAACAAGACCAGTAGCTACCTGTGGCTCAGATCATGAACTCCTTATTGCAAAATTCAGACTGAAATTGAAGAAAGTAGAGAAAAACCACTGGACCATTCAGGTATGACCTAAATCAAATCCATTATGCTTATACAGTGTAAGTGACAAATAGATTCAAGGGATTAGGTCTTATAGACAGGTTGCCTGAAGAACTATGGACGGAACTTCACAACATTGTGCAGGAGGTGGTGATCAAAACCATCCCCAAGAAGAAGAGATGCAAAAAGGCAACATGGTTGTCTGAGGAGGCCTTACAAATAGCTGAGAAAAGAAGAGAAGTGAAAGGCAAAGGAGAAAAGGAAGGATATATCCATCTGAATGCAGAGTTCCAAACAATAGCAAGGAGATATAAGAAAGCCTTCCAAAGTGATCAATGCAAAGATATAGAGGAAAACAATAGAAGGGGGGAACTCTAGAGATGTCTTTAAGAAAATTAGAGCTATGAAGGGACCATTTCATGTAAAGATGGGCACAATAAAGGAGAGAAACAGTATGGACCTAACAGAAACAGAAGATATTAAGATGAAGAGCAGAAAAGCACAGAAGAACTATACAAGAAAGATCTTAATGATCCAGAAACCACAAAAGTGTCATCACTTACCTAGAGTCAGACATCCTTGAATGCCTTCAAGTGGCCTTAGGAAGCATCACTGCAAACAAAGCTAGTAGACGTGATGAAATTCCAGCTGATAAAATCCTAAAAGATGATGCTGTGAAAGTGCTGCACTCAATATGCCAGCAACTTTGGAAAACTCAGCAGTAACCACAGGACTGGAAAAGGTCAGTTTTCATTCCAATCCCAAAGAAAAGTAATGTGAAAGAATGTTCAAACTACTGTGTAATTGCATTCATCTCACAGCTAACAAAGTAATGCTCAACATTCTCTAAGCTAGGCTTCAACAGTATGTGAACTGAGAGCTTCCAGATGTTCAAGCTGGATTTCACAATGGCAGAGGTACTAGAGATCAAATTGTAACATGCATTGGATCATAGAAAGAACAAGAGAGTCCCAGAAGTACATCTATTTCTGCTTCATTGACTATACTAAAGCGTTTGACTGTGTGTATCACAAAACTGTGGAAAATTCTTAAAGAGAAGGAAGTCAGACCACGTTACCTGCCTCCTGTGAAACCTGTATGCAGGTCAAGAAGCAACACTTAGAACCAGACATGGAACAACAGACTGGTTCCAGATTGGGAAGGGAGTACGTCAGGGCTGTGTATTCTCACCCTGCTTATTTAACTTATATGCAGAGTACCTCATGTGAAATGCTGGACTGGATGAAGCACAAGCTGGAATCAAGATTGCTGGGAGAAATATCAATAATCTCAGATACACAATGACACCACCCTTATGGCAGAAAGTGAAGAGGAACTAAATAGCCTTTTGATGAAAATGAAAGAGAAGAGTGAAAAAACTGGCTTAAAACTCAGAATATGAAGATCATGGCATCCTGTCCCATCACTTCATGGCAAATAGATGGGGAAACAATGGAAACAGGGACAGATTTTATTTTCTTGGGCTCCAAAATCACTGCAGATGGTGACTGCAGCCATGAAATTAAAAGGCACTTGCTCCTTGGAAGGAAAGTTATGACCAACCTAGACAGCATTTTAAAAAGCAGAGACATTACTGACAAAGGTCTGTATAGTCAAAGCTACAGTTTTTCCAATATGGATAGTGTGAGATGGTAATCATGTATGGATGTGAGAGTTGGACCATAAAGAAAGCTGAGCACCAAAGAATTAATGCTTTTGAACTGTGGTGTTGGAGAAGACTCTTGAGAGTCGCTTGGACAGCAAGGAGATCAAACAAGTCAATCCTAAAGGAAATCAACCCTGAATATTCATTGAAAGGACTGATGCTGAAGCTGAGGCAGCTTGGCCACCTTATGTGAAGAACTGACTCACTGGAAAAAACCCTGATGCTGGGAAAGAGGAGAAGGGAATGACAGGATGAGATGAGGATGGAATCACAGACTCGATGGAGTGGGTTTAGGCAAGCTC
>SJYC01148948.1:0-55933 GCA_006408675.1 Madoqua kirkii | reverse complement strand
TTCTTCCAAGGAACAAGTGTCTTTTAATTTCTTGGCTGCACTTGACATCTGCAGTGGTTTTGGAGCCCCCCAAATAAAGTCTGTCACTATTTCCATTGTTTTCCCAATCTATTTTCCATGAAGTGATGGGACCAGATGCCATAGTCTTCGTTTTCTGAATGTTGAGTTTTAAGCAAACTTTTTCACTCTCTTCTTTCACTTTCCTCAAGAGGCTCCTTAGTTCTTCTTCGCTTTCTGCCATAAGGGTAGTGTCATCTGCGTATCTGAGCTTATTGATATTTTTCCTAGCAATCTTGATTAGGCTTAATATTAGGATAATCTAAATTATACATTACAATCTATATTAGAATATATTGATTTTTTTAATGTCTTTGAGTTCAAATACTCATCTTTTTCTTCCACTCACATTAAAAATGGATTTAAAAAGACACAGCATTTCCTATATTCTGACTGTATATTCAGTTTGTTGTAGTCCTGATGTACAGTTGCATCGTTTTGCAGATTGTCCACAATGCTAAAATTCTTCTCACACTTTCGTTTGACACAGAAATTAAAATAGAAAACTGAACCCATTTAAGCAAATTTAGAGCTGTAGTTTCTGTGATAAAAACAAGGTTTGCTTTTTTTTTTTTTTTTAGTGTTGTTTCCTCGAGAGGAATGATCATTTCATGTCCAAAGCACAGACTTTCTTACAAAGAGAATTTGAAGTAAGCTCTCATTTTCATGATGAAAACATTCAGATATGAATTACTTCATCAAAAGGAGATGACTCATGATTAGGCAAACACAAAGTACCCAGAGCAATATACACTGGGTTTTGAAAGAGAAATCGCTTGTTTCTATATATGAGAACTCTTATATTCATATTTAATTCTTTACAGGTAAGTTTACTGACTACACAGGCTGATAAATTGTTATTTTGCCATGTGTATAAAGTTCTTGCTGAAAAACTTAATATTGATTTTTTTTTCTTCAGGAATTTTGGAACTAAATTAAAAAAATATAAAATCTTGACTGATGGCTGATTTAAAGTTTCCAAACACTCCTTATCTTAAAAGTAGGTTACAAATATCAGAGCTAATTGATAATTCAAGAGTTGCAGGTTTACAAGAAGAAAGTTCTTAGTTCTACTGCACAGTTGCACATGTCCTCAGTGGATATATTCAGACTGGAGGTTTGGTATCCAACACTACATTATAAAGAGGCACCATTTCATTGATTAAATGCTCTGACTCGTGACCAGTCAGCTCCGAAAGGTCCCTTGACTTTGGCTGGAGAATCTAAACCTCAGATCGTCAGTAATCTTCATAGCTTTTGCTGTATACTACACCATGCCTGGCCCTCCTGCACCCTGGATTTTGGACATCCACACTAACTAGAAACCAGTGCTTTTAGGTGAGGATGTGCTTTCCCTATCTTACAAAGCACAGACATCCTACACAATATACAGATAGCACATTGAAGCAATTTAGTAAGACCCTTTACTCATACTGCTCGGACTCCCATTTCATTAGAAATAACCTCTTCCACGACTGTTTGACCTCAAATATGTCAACCTCTATGACTTTTCTTAGTTTTGATCATCTTCTGGAGATCTGAAGTACAGACATCCTACACAATATACAGATAGCACATTGAAGCAATTTAGTAAGACCCTTTACTCATACTGCTCGGACTCCCATTTCATTAGAAATAACCTCTTCCACGACTGTTTGACCTCAAATATGTCAACCTCTATGACTGTTCTTAGTTTTGATCATCTTCTGGAGATCTGAAGTATTGTCTTATGGAAATCAGTCTTCTGAAACCTCATGAATATCCAGAAGATATACTATCTACCATCACCTTTTCCTCAATGAATTACTAAATCATCATGATCTGGTACCAGCTTATGTTTTGATTTGGCAGCACTGCATAAAGTCTTGAAATTCCTGTCTCTCATCTATTACTTCATTAATAGAATAACTATGTACCAAATCCTGGAAGGCTACTCTTATACTTCCTATTGATAAAACACCTCCTCATAATATAGACCAGCTATGATAATTCATTGTCTTATCCTTAAGAATTGGCCTTTTCAAAATAATCATGGCTGCTTTTGTCATTAGAGTAACTGAGTTGCATGGAGTCTAAGCAGAACAATCCAGGGGACATCATTTGCCTGGTCACATGAACGATGTTCCTGAAGTTGAGCAATATGGTGCTCTCACTGAACACAGCAAAGTCACATCTAACCAAGATATGGTTGGCAGATAGTATCCCAGAGTATAATAATATAAAGGGATCCTTTTGACAAGCCCCGATTCCACTTAGATGTCTGTCATTTTTCTATTTCCCTATCACACTGTCATGTATTTGCTAATTTATTTCTATGCCTCCTCAATTTATCCTAAGTTTCATGAAGATGAATTACTCACATTTTATCACCAAGTGATAGCAACATGTCTTGCACATTTTAAGACTATTTATTGAATTACATAGACTAAAAGGCATTCAGTGGTGTGCCAAATAGAAAGAAAAGGAGATAACTCTGGGAATGAGATTCGGATAATAGGTGTTATGTAATTGTTGTCCCAGTGAAAGTTGTGTGCTTTATGTCAATATAGCATTGACATAATGATGAAAATGGTTGGAATGGATAAAGATGAAAAATGCGTTAGTCCTCAAAGTTTTGAATCCAGCTACCATCTCCAAATGTACTCACCACGTTTCCAGATTGAAACATCTGGATGCTTAGAACACTGAGCTTGCCACCCTCTCTAAACCCATCAGTACACTCCAATAAACCAAAACAGAACAATATACAATGAAAATTTTGATGGGCACTAGTAATACCTTGGCTAGCCCTAGAATCTATATCTGCTTTGTGGGTATATAGTAAAGGATCATGCATATAAACTTGACTTTCATCTAAAAGTAAATGTGAGACTGAAGAGACTCTTGCTAGGGAAATTTAGAGAGAGACACTCTATTCTTACCATAAGAGACAGGAATATGCACTAAGGAATGTGAGGGAAGAGAAAATAATACACACATATTAGCAAAGCCCAAGTTAAAAGTACAATACACTCCATCTGTATTGTTAAGTACTCAGGACCAACTTCATGTACAACTTTAAGAACAACCAAACTTACTATAGCTTCATATTAGTCAGCTTCAGAAATGAATCCAAACTTTATTTAAGTTGATTCTTCCAGTTCCATTCTTCTTTCTCAAGATTGCTTTGGCTATTCGAGGTTTTTTGTATTTCCATACAAATCCTGAAATTATTTGTTCTAGTTCTGTGAAAAATACTGCTGGTAGCTTGATAGGGATTGCATTGAATCTGTAGATTGCTTTGGGTAGTATACTCATTTTCATTATATTGACTCTTCCAATCCATGAACATGGTATATAATTTTAAAGAATGGCATGTCTTTTAAATTGTTTTGTTCATAAAATGCTATGAATATATGTGTATGTGTTTATACATATGTATATAACATTTACTACTTACCAGAGAAATCTGTATGCAGGTCAAGAAGCAACAGCTGGAAATGGACATGGAACAACAGACTGGTTCCAAATTGGGAAAAGAGTACGTCAAGGCTGTATATTGTCACTCTGCTTATTTAACTTATATGCAGAGTACAGCATGTGAAATGCCAGGCTGGATGAAGCACAAGGTGGAATCAAGATTGCCAGGGAAATATCAATAACCTCAGATATGCTTTGATAGCACCCTTATGGCAGAACTTGAAGAAGAACTAAAGTGCCTCTTGATGAAAGTGAAAGAGGAGAGTCCATGGGATTTCAGAGTCAGACATGACTGAGCAACTGAAATGAGGGAAATATTTAAATAATAAATTTCCAATATCTACAATTCATAATTAGAATTTATACATTTCAAGTTCTCCTCATAAGAACTTGAGTTAGCCCCTTCACAACTCTATTTTAATGTTTGAGTATCTGGTGTTTTGTGATAATTTCTAACTCTTCAACCAGCGGTGATTAGAATACAAGAATAGCACGTTCTCTATTATTTCTTTCCCTAAAGGTTCCTCCTAAACCTTTGTGACAGAGAAGGCGATGGCACTCCACTCCAGTACTCTAGCCTGGAAAATCCCATGGACAGAGGAGCCTGGTTAGGCTGCGGTCCATGGGGTCGCGAAGAGTCGGACATAACTGAGCAACTTCCCTTTCACTTTTCACTTTCATGCATTGGAGAAGGAAATGGCAACCCACTCCAGTGTTCTTGCCTGGAGAATTCCAGGGATGGGGGAGCCTGGTGGGCTGACATCTATGGGGTCACACAGAGTTGGACACGACTGAAGTAATTTAGCAGCAGCAGCAGCAGCAGCAAACCTTTGTGAACACTGTATTATTTAGAGAATAAAGAGCTTATTACATTTGGAGAGAGATTTTGAAAATATGAGCTTATGATATACCTTTGGGCTGATCCTACAGGTCTCTAAGATCTGCACTTGCCCAGCTTCAAGGTCAAGTTCAGTTCAGTTAAGTTACTCAGTCGTGTCCAACTCTTTGCGACCCCATGAACTGTAGCACACCAGGCCTCCTTGTCTATCACCAACTCCAAGAGTTTACCCCAACTCATGTCCATTGAGTCAATGATGCAGACATTTCATCCTCTGTCATCCCCTTCTCCTCCTGCCTTCAATCTTTCCCAGCATCAGAGTCTTTTCAAATGAGTACACAGGTTTTTCACATCAGATGGCCAAAGTATTGGAGTTTCAACTTCAACATCAGTCCATTCAGTTAACACCCAGGACTTATTTCCTTTAGGATGGACTGGTTGGATCTCCTTGCTGTCCAAGGGACTCTCAAGAATCTTCTCCAACAACCTAGTTCAAAAGCATCAGTTCTTCAGTGCTCAGCTTTCTCTATAGTCCAACTCTCAAATCCATACATGACTACTGGAAAAACCATAGCCTTGGCTAAATGTACCTATGTTGACAAAGTAATGTCCCTGCTTTTTAATATGCTGTCTAGGTTGGTGATAACTTTCCTTCTAAGGAGTAAGTGTCTTTTAATTTCATGGCTGCAGTCACCATCTGCAGTGAAGCTGACTGAAGATGATGATTGCAGCTTCAAGGTCAAAGGAACAGTCAAAGTTAGTGACAGAGACATTGATGGTTTAATAAATGGGGGAAGGGGCTTATATGTTGGAGGCAGGGTTCTGGATAGACACTCTACAATGCACAGCACACAACAGGCAGAACATTGTCAACTATACACTGGCGCTTCCAAGGGCATTTACAACCTACCTCTACTGGACCAAATCCTGTGTTGCTCTATTTGTTGACTTTTGTCATGCTCTGAAAGGAGTGTAGGGTAGAGAACTCCATGAGGCACTTGTGTTCCAGGAAAACTGGTGGAACAGGTCTTCAGATAAATATTTTTAGGACATGATATTGTGAGCCCAATCCTTGCATCTCCTTATATCTAGAAAAGCACTAAATCCATTCATGGTGACATTAGCTCCTTGTGACTAGCAGAAAACCTTTTGTAGGATAAGTGCCTGATTGCATTGAACTCCCTCTTCACCAAAATCACCTATATTTACCTTCCCCCCTCTGCTTCTTTGGAGCAGTTTCTCAGAGCTATCCGAGGTGCAGTCTCTTGAGCTGCAGTCCTCATATCGCCCCAAAGAAAACTTAAGTTGCAACTCTCACATTGTGCTTTTTTAAGTCCACAATATGGTGGCAATCTTTATTTGAGGAGAATGGAAGATTGCCAGTTACCAGTTACAGGGGAGTTGATGTCAGGTGGGCTCATTAGTTACCAGGGAAACAGCAGAGGGCACACCACTCACTACCCTTTTGATAAGAACCATCACTATTTGGGATCTAGGGCACATACATAGGAAGGTCAGTCATTTGAATAGGGTACAGTTGAAGCAGGCACTGGTTCAGCAAGGAATGTACAGAGAACAAAAGGACAGCTATTTTGAACATGGATATAACTTTTTTCTTTTCAATTAAAATTATTTTGATTAAATATGAAATCACAATGCATTCCCTTTTAATTGAAAAGCATAAATCTAGGAAATGTTTGTGTGTGTCTTTTAGTGTCTCAGTCGTGTCTGATGTTTATATCTATATAAATCATCTTCCTCATGTATGTAAATCAAGTACATTGAAGAAATAATTCTTTGCTTTCGATCAGAAATTAACATTTTCCATATTAATCTTTTGAGTAGGTGAAACTTTTCAACTCTACAAATTGAAGGATAAAATAACTATGTTTGTAAAGAATTTCTTAAACTGAGTTTGGCTTCCCAGGTGGTGCTAGTGGTAAAGAACCCATCTTCCAGTGCAGGAAATGCAAGAGAAGTAGGTTTGATCCCTGGGTGGGGAAGATCCTTCAGAGTCAGACCTGACTGAGTTAAGCATGCATGCATAAAACTGAATTTGACACAGTTATTTATAAAGTTTACTGCTTAGAAACATGTATGAAAACTGCCAAAATGTTCCTTTTCTTTTTCTAAATACATCTAGAAGTGATTCTAAAAGGGGATGGATGGTCATTCTTTTCCCAGAAGGGCCATTTTCAGAATGATTTTTATTTATGAACAATGTTTTTATTGTCCTGGTAGTGGACATGTGTTATCTGCATGAACTGGTATATTGGAGATCATATAAAAATTGTGATAGTGGTAAACAACAAAAATATTAGGGTCACTGAAAATGTTACAATGATGAAAAAATTTTGGCATTTCAGAGGCTGGTGTGTCATATGTAGTAATTATCATCACAGTGATTCTGTTTGCACATCATTGTAACTTCTGCCCTGGTGGTGCCTAAGAACTACTTATATCATGAGATAGATATTCATTTATTAAAATTTGCTTTCCTTTTTATCCTTCATACTAGAATTATAAGGCAGAATGGTAAAAATATATTTTAATATTTAGATCCAGTGAACACTTTGATTTTGGTTTCAGGTCAATACTGTCCTCACAATGAGTTCAGAGTATTCTTTCTTTTTATAGCTTCTGAGTTTGTTGAAAATTGAAATTATTTATTCATTAAATGTCTGCAAGAATTTACCAGTTTACTCTCTCAGAGTTTTCTATGTAGTGAAATATTGCATAATGAAATTTATTTTATATAAAGACGACTTAGGCTATTTGTTTATTAGAATAGCTTTCTTAGTTTGTGTCTTTCAAAAAATTTGCCCTATTTATTAGTTGGGAAATATATTGGCATACAGTTTTTCATATGTAAAAAGCTAATGAATTTTGAATTTATATGAAATTTCAAAGAGCTAAAAATATCCAAAAATATATTTTAAGAAAACAGGATAGGAGAGCTTTCTCTGTTATTATTACATATTGCAAACCTATAGTAATAAGAAGAATGGTTTTAGCAAATGAACATCAATGACACAAAATAGAGCACTTCATATTAGCACTAAGTATATATGGATACTTGACTTATTACACAAATATTAGTGCAGATAATTGAAAAAAAAAAAAAAACACACAGACCTTAAATAAACTATGCAAGCATAATTGCTCTCAGTATTTGTTTAAAGATTAACTCTTGATTTGCACCATATTAAGAGAAACCAGTTCTTGAAGATCGAAATTGATCTTCATGATCTATATTTTAAAAGGTAAAAAACTATGTGTTTAAGAGAGAAATAGAAGAATATCTTTAGATCTCGGGGTAGGAATGATTTAGACTAGACACAAATTACAGAGCCGTAATGATAAAGATATACAAAGAGGAGAGCATTAAGTTAGCAATTTCCATTAATGAAAAGACATTTCATTATAGAGACAAGATAAGCTACAGTGAGAACATATCTGCAAGAACTTTTAACTAACAAAGTATCCAGTATGTATGCTGCTGCTGCTGCTAAGTCGCTTCAGTCGTGTCCGACTCTGTGCGATCCCATAGATGGCAGCCCACCAAGCTCCCCCATCTCTGGGATTCTCCAGGCAAGAACACTGGAGTAGGGGGTCATTTCCTTCTCCAATGCATGAAAGTGAAAAGTCAAAGTGACGTTGCTCAGTCTGACTCATAGCGACCCCATGGACTGCAGCCTACCAGGCTCCTCAGTCCATGGGATTTTCCAGGCAAGAGTACTGGAATGGGGTGCCATCCAAAATATATAACAGCCTCCCCAAAAATCAAAGTTAAAGAAGACAGATAACACAACAGAGAGATTAACAGTTTTAAGAGACACTTCACAAAAGAGGAAATCTAAATAAGTACAATGGAATGAATATTTATGTCCTCCTAAAATTTCTAATTTTAATTGAAGTCCTAGCCCCAGTGTGATTGTGTTTGGAGGTGGGAATTCTTTAGGAGATAATTAAGTCAGTAAGGTGGAGTCCTCATGAATGAGATTAGTACCCTTTGAAGAAGAGAAGAAATGAACTCTCTTCACCATGTGAAGATACAGCAGGAAGGCAGTCATTTGAAAATAGGAAGAGGGATCTCACCAAAAATCAAATTGGCTGATATCTTGATCTTATAATTCCCAGGATCCAGAACTCTGAGAAATGAATTTCTGTTGTTTAAGCCACCTAATTTAGGGTATTTTATTATAGAAGCCCAGGTGGACTATCAAAATGATCAATAAGTATGATAAAATTGACATGGATATTCATTAGTAATAAGGGAAATGCATGTTATAAAACAGTGAGTTTCCAATACACATGTTCCATATTGGCAGATTCTAATGCATACTGGTGGAGCAAATGTTGACATATAAATATACCAAGTGTTGGCACACGTAAATCTCTTATGCATCACTTAGGATTGGAAATTAGCACAACATTGTGAAAACTGATATAACATTATCTAGTAATGCTATGAGTCAATTCAGTTGCTCAGTTGTGTCCAACTCTTTGTGACTCCATGGACTGCAGCCCACCAGGCCTCCCTGTCCATCACCAACTCCTGGAGTTTACTCAAACTCATGTCTATTGAGTCAGTGATGTCATCAAACCACCTCATCCTGTTGTCCCCTTCTACTCCCACCTTCAGTCATTCACAGCATCAGGGTATTTTCAAATGAGTCCATTCCTTGCATCAGGTAATGGACTGCAGCCCACCAGGCCTCCCTGTCCATCACCAACTCCTGGAGTTTACTCAAACTCATGTCTATTGAGTCAGTGATGTCATCAAACCACCTCATCCTGTTGTCCCCTTCTACTCCCACCTTCAGTCATTCACAGCATCAGGGTATTTTCAAATGAGTCCATTCCTTGCATCAGGTGGCCAGAGTATTGGAGTTTCATTTTCAGCATCAGTCCTTCCAATTAATATTCAGGACTGATTACTTTAGGATGAACTGGTTGGATCTCCTGGCAATCCAAGGGACTCTCAAGAGTCTTCTATAACACAAAAGCATCAATTCTTCCATGCTCAGTTTTCTTTATGGTCTAACTTTCACATCCATACATGCCTACTGGAAAAACCATAGCTTTGACTAGATGAACCTTTGTTGGCAAAGTAATCTCTATACTTTTTAACACACTGTCCAGGTTGGTCATAACTTTTCTTCCACGGAGCAAGCATCTTTTAATTTTATGTCAGCAGTCACCATCTGCAGGGATATTGGAGCCCTCCCTGCCACCGCCAAAATAATATATGCCACTGTTTCCACGGTTTCCACATTTATTAGCCATGAAGTGATGGGACCAGATGCTATGATCTTCATTTTCCAAATGTTGAGTTTTAAGTCAACCTTTTCATTCTTCTGTTTCACTTTTATCAAGAGGTTCTTCGGTTCTTCTTTGCTTTCTGCCATAACGGTGGTGTCATCTGCATATCTGAGGCTATTGATATTTCTCCTGGTAATCTTGATTGTAACTTGTGCCTCATCCAGCCTAGTGTTTCTCATTATGTACTCTGCATATAAATTAAATAAGCAGGGTGACAATATACAGCCTTGGCATACTCCGTTCCCTATTTGGAACCAGTCTGTTGTTCCATGTCCAGTTCTACCTGTTGCTTCCTGACCTGTATACAGATTTCTCAGGAGGCAGGTCTGGTGGTCTGGTATTCCCATCTCTTGAAGAATTTTCCACATTTTGTTGTGATCCACACAGTCAAAGGCTTTGGCATAGTCAATAAAGCTAAAGTAGATGTTTTTCTGGAACTCTCTTGCTTTTTCATTGATGCAATGGATGTTAGCAATTTGATCTCTGGTTCCTCTACATTTCTAAATCCAGCTTGAACATCTGGAAGTTCATGGTTCATGTAACGTTGAAGCCTGGTTTGAAAAATTTTGAGCATCACTTTACTAGCATGTGAGATGAGTGCAATTGTGCAGTAGTTTGAGCATTCTTTGGCATTGTCTTTGCTTGAGATTGAATTGAAAACTGACCTTTTCCAGTCCTGTGGCCACTGCTGAAATTTCTAAATTTTCTAGAACATTGAGTATAGTACTTTCACAGCATCATCTTTTAGGATTTGAAATTGCTCGAGTGGAATTCCATCACCTCCACTAGCTTTGTTCATAGTGATATTTCCTAAGGCCCACTTGACTTTGCATTCCAGGATGTCTGGCTCTAGGTGAATGATCACACCATCATGATTATCTGGGCTGTGAAGATCTTTTTGTACAGTTCTGCCATGTATTCTTGCCACTTCTTCTTAATATCTTCTGCTTCTGTTAGGTCCATACCATTTCTCTCCTTTAGAAACCCATCTTTTCGTGAAATGTTTCCTTGGTATCTCTCATTTTCTTGAAGAGATCTCTAGTCTTTACCGTTCTATTGTTTTCCTCTATTTCTTTGCATTGATCACTGAGGAAGGCTCTCTTGTCTCTCCTTGCTATTCCTTGGAATTCTGCATTCAAATTGGTATATCTTTCCTTTTCTCCTTTGCCTTTCACTTCTTTTCTTTTCATAGGTATTTGTAAGGCCTCCTCAGAACCACTTTGCCTTTTTGCATTTCTTTTTCATCAGGATGGTCTTGATCCCTGTCTCCTGTACAATGTCATGAACCTCTGTCCATAGTTCTTCAGACACTCTGTGTAACAGAGCTAATCCTTGAATCTATTTGTCACTTCCACTGTACAATTGTAAGGGATTTGACTTAGATCATACCTGAATGGTCTAGTGGTTTTCCCTACTTTCTTCAGTTTAAGTCTGAATTGACAATAAGGAGTTCATGGTCAGAGCCACTGTCAGCTCCCAGTCTTGTTTTTGCTAACTGTATAGAGCTTCTCAATCTTTGGCTGCAAAGAGTATAATCTATCTGATTTTGGTGTTGACCATTTGGTGATGTCCTTGTGTAGAGTCTTCTCTTGTGTTGTCAGAAGAAGTTGTTTACTATGACCAGTGTGTCTTGGCAAAATTCTATCTGCCTTTGCCCTGGTTAATTCTGTACTCCAAGGCCAAATTTGTCTGTTATTCCAGGTGTTTCTTGACTTCCTACTTTAGCATTCCAGTCCCCTATAATGAAAAGGACATCTTTTTTGGGTGTTAGTTCTAAAAGATCTTGTAGGTCTTTATAGACCCATTCAACTTCCGCTTCTTCAGCATTACTGGTCAGGGCATAGACTTAGATTACTGTGATACTGAATGGTTTGTCTTGGAAACGAACAGAGATCCATTCTGTCATTTTTGACATTGCATCTAAGTACTGCATTTCAGCCTCTTTTGTTGACATAGTTCTTCAGACACTCTGTGTAACAGAGCTAATCCTTGAATCTATTTGTCACTTCCACTGTACAATTGTAAGGGATTTGACTTAGATCATACCTGAATGGTCTAGTGGTTTTCCCTACTTTCTTCAGTTTAAGTCTGAATTGACAATAAGGAGTTCATGGTCAGAGCCACTGTCAGCTCCCAGTCTTGTTTTTGCTAACTGTATAGAGCTTCTCAATCTTTGGCTGCAAAGAGTATAATCTATCTGATTTTGGTGTTGACCATTTGGTGATGTCCTTGTGTAGAGTCTTCTCTTGTGTTGTCAGAAGAAGTTGTTTACTATGACCAGTGTGTCTTGGCAAAATTCTATCTGCCTTTGCCCTGGTTAATTCTGTACTCCAAGGCCAAATTTGTCTGTTATTCCAGGTGTTTCTTGACTTCCTACTTTAGCATTCCAGTCCCCTATAATGAAAAGGACATCTTTTTTGGGTGTTAGTTCTAAAAGATCTTGTAGGTCTTTATAGACCCATTCAACTTCCGCTTCTTCAGCATTACTGGTCAGGGCATAGACTTAGATTACTGTGATACTGAATGGTTTGTCTTGGAAACGAACAGAGATCCATTCTGTCATCTTTGACATTGCATCTAAGTACTGCATTTCAGACTCTTTTGTTGACTATAATGGCTACTCTATTTGTTCTAAGGAATTCCTGACCACAGTAGTAGAAATAATGGTCATCTGAGTTAAATTCACCCTATCTAGTCCATTTTAGTTCTCTGATTCCTAAAATGTCGACGTTCACTCTTGCCATCTCCTGTTTGACCACTTCCAATTTGCCTTGATTCATGGACTTAACATTCCAGGTTCCTATGCAATGTTGCTCTTCACAGTATTGGACTTTACTTCCATCACCAGTCACATCCACAATTGGGTGTTGTTTTAGCCTTGGCTCCATCTCTTCATTCTTTCTGGAGTTATTTCTCCACTCTTCTCCAGTAGCATATTGGGCACCTACCGACCTGGGGAGTTCATCTTTCAGTGTCCTATCTTTTTGTTTTTTCATATTGTTCATGGGGTTCTCAAGGCAAGAATACTGAAGTGGTTTGCATTCCCTTCTCCAGCAGACCACATTTGTCAGAACTCTCCACCATGCCCTGTCAGTCTTAGGTGGCCCTACATGGCACGATTGATAGTTTAGTTTTCTGTGACTGTGGTTTTCATTCTCTCTGCTCTCTGATGGAAAAGTATAAGAGGCTTATGGAAGCATCCTGATGGGAGAGACTGACTGAAGGGGAAACTGGGTCTTATTCTGATGGGCAGGGCCGTGCTCAGTAAATCTTTAATCCATTTTTCTGTTGGCTGATGAAATTTTGTTCCCTCCCTGTTATTACCTGCACCAGACTGTGGTGGAGGTAATGAAGATAATGGCAACTTCCTTGTAAAGGTCCCATGCACACACTGGTACACTTAGTGCCCCCAACCCTGCAGCAGGCCACTGCCAACCCACTCCACTGCAGACTCTGGACACTCACGGGCAAGTCTGGGTCAATCTCTTGTGGGGTCATGGCTCCTTTCTCCTGGGTCCTGTGCATACAAGGTTCTATTTGTACCCTCTAAGAATCTATTTCCCCAGTCCTGTGTAAGTTCTGGCAGCTCTGTGGTGGGGTTAATGGCGACCTCCTCCAAGAGGGCATATGCTATACCCAAGTCTGCTGCCCCCAGAGCCCCTCCCTCCTACACTGTCCACTGCTGGCCTATACCTCCACAGGAGACACTCAAGCACAGTTCTGTCTCAGTCTTTGCGGAGTCTCTGGATCCTGGTGCACAGAAGATTTGTTTGAGCCCTCTGAGTATTTCTGGTGGGTATGGGATTCAAATATAAATGCAATTTCACCCCTCCTACCATCTTGCTGATGGCGACCTCCTCCAAGAGGGCATATGCTATACCCAAGTCTGCTGCCCCCAGAGCCCCTCCCTCCTACACTGTCCACTGCTGGCCTATACCTCCACAGGAGACACTCAAGCACAGTTCTGTCTCAGTCTTTGCGGAGTCTCTGGATCCTGGTGCACAGAAGATTTGTTTGAGCCCTCTGAGTATTTCTGGTGGGTATGGGATTCAAATATAAATGCAATTTCACCCCTCCTACCATCTTGCTGGGGCTTCCCTGGTGGCTCAGATGGTAAAGCATCTGCCTTCAATGCAGGAGACCCGGGTTCGACCCCTGGGTTGGGAAGATCTCCTGGAGAAGGAAATGGCAACCCACTCCAGCACTCTTGCCTGGAGAATCCCATGGACGGAGGAGCCTGGTAGGCTACAGTCCATGGGGTAGCAAAGAGTCAGACATGACTGAGCGACTTCACTTCACTTCACCATCTTGCTGGGGCTTCTCCTTTGCCCACGGACCTGGAGTATCTCCAGCGCCACGCAATTGATGATCCAGCGCCTACCATCTTGCTGGGCTTCTCTGCCCTTGGACATGGTGTATCTTTTCACAGTCACTCCAGCACCACGCAGCCACCACTCCAGTGCCATACAGCCACCAGGTAATGTTATAATTTGGAGAAAAATAATATAGCTGAAAAATACACATGTACCATGACTTAGTCTTTCCATTTCTAAGTGTACACTCTACAAATCTGTATACTTATATACAACAAGAAATAAGATACAGGCTGCTCAAAGCAGCATTTTTCAAATTTTCCAAAAAACAGAGTTCTTTAAGAGTAAAGTGGATAAACACATAGCAATAGCAGTAATAAATATTATATAGCAGTGAAAATTAATGAATAGTTCTATGTATATCAATATCATGAAACAATCTTGATAGTGAAGAAAAATAGTAAGTTATAGAAAATACGTGTGGCATGATTCCATTTAAATAGTATTCAGATGAGGCAAAACTAAAATATTTCTCTTGGGAATGCATAAATAAGAACCAAAAGGAAACAAGGAAGTGATTTTTATTAGTGTTAGACTAATGATTACCTCAAAGGGGGGAGAATGGTAGGAAGAGACATGTAGGCGTTCTGGAATATTGATAATATATTTTGCTTGACTTATGTAATATTTACATGATTGTTTCTTATAGCTATTTACTAAACTGAAATGAGGGCTTCCCCTGTGGCTCAGTGGAAAAGAAGCTGCTGCCAATGCAGGAGACATGGGTTCAATCCCTGGGTCAGGAAGATCCCCTGGAATAGAAACTGGTAACCCTCTCCAGTATTCTTGCCTGGGAAATCCCATGGACAGAGGAACCTGGCAGGCTACAGTCCATGCGGTCACAAAAGAGTTGGATACAAGTTAGCAGCTAAACAACAAAACTGAAATGCATTGTATACACTTTACCAGTTGTGTATATATTCTGTTTGATAATGAAAGTGTTTAAAAGCCAAAAAAATGCAAGTCAATAAAAACCTAGTGAGAGATGTTTAGGCTCTTTTTCTGGGTCAACAGACCTCATGATGTTAAAACCCAGATATTAGTCTCTGAGTAAGCATCACAGCGCCTGTCAGCAAAGGGACTGGGTCGGGGTAGGCTGAGGGTATTATATTCATTTTTAAGCCCACTGCAATGCTACCCATGTGTCAGAAATGAGCTCTATGAAAATAACTTTCTTTGCTTCTTACACTCACCTATATTTGCAGTCTAAAAACTAAGGTCTCTAGACACACAAATTTAAGAGAAAATATAGAGCTACTTCGAGCTAAAGGTAAAGACGTCTAACTTGAGTGTAACCAGTCATGCTGGAGCACTTCACCTGCTCTGCGGAGGTAACTTCATGCATGTGACAGCACCTCAGAGCACTGGATTGGTTCAGCAGTGAAGCAGGGAAATCTGTGTCCAAAGTGAAAATAATCTGATACACAAAAATGCTTTAAATCTTTATAATGGTAGAAAAATGTTATGGTTGGTATAAAACCAAGTCATTACTGGAGGCAAATGACTGAACTAAAGAAATTTGATTTCCCTTGGATTTTAACTTCGTGGGTGGCTGCCTACAGGAAAACTCAATGTATCTCTAAGACTTCTGCCTCTTTGTCAGTTTAACTGAAATCAGCCTATGAAATCCAAATGATTTGATTTCACAAGAAACTAGGAATATACCTGAAGGCCACATTTTTAATAAAAATTCAGAATTCTTTGAAGAATAAGGTTTCTTCAGCAGATTAATTTATGGAATCATAAATAAATTCAGTTTCTTATGAATATGAATGGTAAAATTTGATCTCCAACTGAAGAGGTCAGTTTGTGATAAAACTTAATGAAACATCATCAGATGATGGTCTGGTCTAACCATCAGAACCAAGTCCGGTCACTTTAAGAGGACTAGTTTCTGGAATTAGAAAAAGTGATAATAAGGGGGAAACTGAAAGGAAGATTCTAATACTCATTATGTTTGTATTTTCAGTTTCAGGCTGACAAAGTCATGAGTTTATTGGGTCTAGTGAAAAGATTACTGTTTAGAAAGGATCATGGATCAAAGAGACTAAAAGCTATCTGCATTAGCATGCTCTGGTACAATGTTCTAAAGGCCAAAGAGATAGGAAACTGGGTAAGACATACACATGACTCCATGACACTTTATTCTCATAGGAAAGCAGACTGGAGAACTGCTCCATTAAATAATGAACCACTTGAGGCTATGGGTCATGCCTTTCTTTCATTCCAGTATTCTAACTGAATTTATAGTTTCTTATACAGTGTTCCTATGAACCATCCACTCCAGTATTACCGATTTGCCAGTAGAGGCAACTTGTTTATTGTGGGGCCATTGATCAAGAAACAGTATGAAACAGAAGTATTTTTTCCTGCCGTTGACCCCATTATAGGTGCCAGAAACTAAGACTTCCATTTCAAATCAGACAAAGAATATCTTGCTTACATTAGTATTTACTTTCTAGGAAGGTGATCATGAAAAGTGGTTAGCAGGACTGCTTCAGTTCAGTTCAGTTCAGTCCCTCAGTCCTGTCTGACTCTTTGCAACCCCATAAATCGCAACACGCCAAGCCTCCCTGTCCATCACCAACTCTGCAGTTCACACAAACTCACATCCATCGAGTCAGTGATGCCATCCAGCCATCTCATTCTCCGTCGTCCCCTTCTCCTCCTGCCCCCAATCCCTCCCAGCATCAGAGTCTTTTCCAGTGAGTCAGCTCTTCTCATGAGGTGACCAAAGTACTGGAGTTTCAGCTTCAGCATCAGTCCTTCCAAAGAACACCCAGGACTGATCTCCTTTAGAATGGACTGGTTGGATCTCCTTGCAGTCCAAGGGACTCTCAAGAGCCTTCTCCAACACCACAGTTCAAAAGCATCAATTTTTCAACGCTCAGCTTTCTTCACAGTCCAACTCTCACATCCATACATGACCACTGGAAAAACCATAGCCTTGACCAGATGGACCTTTGCTGGCAAAGTAATGTCTCTGCTTTTGAATATTCTATCTAGGTTGGTCATAACTTTCCTTCCAAGTAGTAAGCGTCTTTTAATTTCATGGCTGCAGTCACCATCTGCAGTGATTTTTCAGTCCCCTGTAAATACTGAATAAGGGCATTGGCATCTTCTTTTAATAACTGGCCCAAGTTTAAGAGAGGGATGGAGAAAAACAGAACATGGGGGTAAATTAGTTGATGTACTGAATACTTATGCTGCATCTCAATCCTAATGACTTCAATAAAAATGTCCTTTACTGGCTTTTCTAACTGGAATCTTGGAAGTGGGGTGCACTTGAGGATAAACCAGCTTGTGACTCTGGCAATTTCTCTGCAATTTCCATGACTGTGTCATCTTCTAAGGAGAGATTATATCTTTGGGCTACTTCTCCTTTAAGGAAAATGCCTGTGGTGGTTCTTGGCTTCACATTCATCTCCCACATTGTGCCAGGAAGAAAGAAAATGTTCTTAATACACCTTATAAGCAAGGGTCCTATATCCAGCTTAAATTGGCTGTTTATAGTACTCGTGCATCCCTCCCTTGTACCTGATTGTGTACAAGGCAATACAATGGATTGATTAAGACAAGCCAAGGAGGCTGAGCCTTGAAGCTGGGAGGAGTCAGTTTTCCTCACAGTTGTTTCAATGACTCACAGCAAAATCTTGAGCCCAGATTTCAAATTTAGATGTCATAGGAAAAAGAAAAATTATTCTGGTTAGGCAAACCAAAAAGGAAAAGGGAGAGGAAGAAAGGAGAAGGAAAAACTATAGCGATGGTTCTCATTTTGGCTGCACATGAGAATCACCTGAAAGTATTTATAAATTTCAATGCAGAAGCCAAAGCACTGGGTGAGGTCGACTTTTCAAGGTTCCGTAGTTGTTTCCAGTGTGCACTTCCATGAGCCCACCACATTGCATGGGAAGAGTTTATTACAGGAAGACAGAACTAACATCTGTCAGCTTCTCTTATCAGTTGGGGATTTTGGAGAGATGAGTTGGTTTTATTCCCCAAGCTGTGGCGGCTTAAAGCCACCTGAGCTGACAGTTGTGTTTCCTCTTACAAAGTGGCTTAAATGTAGTGGAATTGTACTTTTCTAGCCTCACAATGAACAGCAGAAAGGTTACAACAGTAACTAAATCCCTTGTGGGAAGCATAGTGAGAGTCATTGTGAGCACTGCTTTTCCAGAGCATCGGAAAATAGAAGGGGATTACAGTTGGGTTTAAAATACCGTCTCTTCCCCTCCACCATCAGCCCTGTTTGCAGAGTGTGCCGCCGCGGGTCCAGCACGGTCAGCTGAGGCGTGGCTTCACTCTGTTTTGTTCTCTGATCTCCTCACTATCCTTTCATTCCCTTACTATTTATTTTCTCAGTTGGTCTGGTGCTCTGGATTCTGTAGTTTCCTACCTGAGAGTTCAGCAGATAAATCATGTTGAATTACAACAAAGAAAAACCAAAACCCTCTTCAGATTGTAATTTCCCATTTTCCTTACTATGTGTGTGTGTGTGGTGAGGGGGTTTAGGGCGTGCGGTTATAAGGGAAATAAGAAAATTTGGACTTTCTCTCATTTGATTTCTAAAACAGATTGGGCTTTTTTGGAAACTCTAACTTTTTTGTTTGATTCATGAATTTCATTTGTGTTCACAAAATACTTTTCAAGAAAAAGATCGGCCAATTGGCCTTTGTTTCACCCTAAATTAATTCACTCTCCCATTAATTTCAACAACAAAAATTATTGAATGCTTGATATATGTCAGGTACTGTATTGGGATAAAATTTAAAGTGTCTATCCTTATGAAGCTTATATTTTAATGAGGAAAGATAGTTTATAAACAAATATATAGTAGATCAGGTAGCAGTAAATATGATGTGAAATAAGAAAGGAAGTTAAGAATGAAAGATAATCTTGATCGGGAGGGTGCAGTGAGAGAGAATGAGAGAACGTAGGAATCAGTATTTTGAATAGAATGATGAGTGACGGACTCCTCCTAAGGTGACACGTGAAGAGAGACCTGAAGAAAATGATGAGCAAACCATGGGTATATCTGAGGGAAACATTGTAGGCAGAGCAAACAGTAGGTGGGAGAATGCTGGCATGCCTGCCTGAGGGGCAGTGAGGCTAACAGAGAGAGAGGAGAGGAGAGGAGGCAAATGGTTGGATAGGGCTCAGATTATGAAATATCTTCTACACCATTTGGAGAACTTCAGCCTTAACTTAAATGAAAGGAGAAGTCATTAGAAGATTTTGAACAAAGGAATGACATCATCTGACATATTTGAAAGATATTCCCTATTGAGAAACAGCTAAAGAGAGCAAGAGGAGACTCACAGATGGTTAAATATTTATGGTTTAATAATTTTACCTTTACTATTGGGTTGGGGTGTGAAATAAGATTATGGCTTCACTTGTTAAATACGTTCATTCTTGGCAAATGAGATTCCTTTGCCATAAATTAAATTTTCATGCTTAAAAACTATGATCTGTTTCAGAGGCCTTTATCTAGTTCATTGAACTAACTATTGATTATTGTACGAATACCTTAACTATTCAATTACAGAAGCTTTTATTATACAGTGATAAAATGTTTTCAGTGAATATTTGATTAATCAGAAAATATTCATCATATAATATTAGGTCACCTGAAGGAAATGTACAGAAATACAAATACTGGTGTTCTTAGGATAATAATATTATGGTGTTTTTTTCTTTATGTTTCTCTATAGCTTCCTAATTTTCCATGATAATCATATATATAATTTACAATTAGACAGCAATGTTTAAACATTCAAGCAAGACAAATCATTCTCTCCCTAACCACAAATACTCATCCTTAGTATATTCATACCTTAGTATATTCATACCACTTGTGTTACTTTAGTAAATATAAATGCCTCAAAGAAACTGATTTCCCAATAAATTAAGAATTCCAGATTCATATATCTGCACCTGCTCTACATTCTAACAGGCAAATATCAAATTCAGCATGACTGAAAAAAAGTCGTAAATCCCCTCTCCAAAACAGCTTCTCTGCAAATTTTCCTAATGTGGTAAATGGCGCCACTTGTCATCGACCTACTTAAGTCAAAGATCTTGCTATCATTCTGACTCCTCATTTTCTTTCATGCTTGACCCCTATTTATCAAAATTTGTTGGTTCTACCCTTAAAAACCTCAACCAAATATTTTTCGTTTCTCACCCCCTCAAAGACTACCACCTACTCTTTCATCTTCCCCTGCTACACTCAGTTTTCTCTCCAGCAACCTGACAGCTGCTTAAAATACCGGAATCTGATCATTTTAGTCACTCCCACAAGACATTTCAATAGTTTACTATCACACTAAAAGTAGAAACCAAATCTACATGGCCAACTAAATCCTGCTGTGTGTTTCCCTGAATGACTCCTCTATTTCTCATCAGGCCCCATCCACCCACGCTTTCTTGAGGTTTCTCAGCTTAAATAAGGCATTTATCTAAGACTTCTTTCATTTCTTGTTCTTTCTGCCTGGAATGCTCTTCTTTCAAGCATTTTGATTGGTTGTTCCCTTACATAATTTTATCCCTGCTTAAAAAATCACCTCTTCAAAAGAGGACATTATGACCAGTTCTTTAAAAATAGCACTCTGAGTCATGCTCCATCTTTTTACCTGGCTTGTTTTCCCTCAAAGTATTTCTCATACTGTGCATGCATGCTAAACCACTCCAGTCATACCGACTCTTTGCAATCCCATGACTGCAGTCCACCAGGCTCCTCTGTCCATGGGATTTTCCAGGCAAGAATACTGAAGTGGGTTGTCATGCCCTCCTCCTGGGGATCTTCCCGACCCATGGATTGAACTTGCATCTCTGACAGCTTTTGCACTGCCAGGCAGGTTCTTTACCACACTACTAGACACTTGGTTTTGAAAGTTGCCTGTCCTGGCTGTGATTCAGAGCCCCAAACTCCTGCATTTATTGCCACTAACCCTGCCTCTGCCAGAGAGATAATGGAGAAATGAGAAGAAAACATTTCTGAAAAAACTGTGATGGATATAATCAAGATTTAAGAGAAATATTGTAGTCACGAGTCAGAAATAACAGGTTTTTAAGAAATAAAGAAAGAAGTGAGGAAGGAAGGAAACAAAAAGAAAGATCAGAGGGAGTTTAAAACTATGATAGTAGAAAAGTGAAAGTGAAAGTGAAGCCGCTCAGTCTGTCAGACTCTTTGTGACCTCGTGGACTGTAGCCTACCAGGCTTCTCTGTCCATGGTATTCTCCAGGCAAGAATACTGGAGTGGGTTACCATTTCCTTCCCCAGGGGATCTTCCTGACCCAGGGATCAAACCCAGGTCTCCTACATTGGAGGCAGACACTTTAACCTCTGAGCCACCAGGGAAGTGACATATATATTTTCTTTATATATATAAATATATTTATATAATATATATTTTATATACCATAGACTATTTGTAATAAATTTTAATGTGTATATTTTTGTATCCTCTTCTGACTATCCACTTACCTTTTATTTTATTGAAATATACTTGACTGCAATATTTTTTTATTGTTGTTATTCAGTCACAGTTGTGTCTGACTCTTTGTGATCCCATGGACTGCACCACATCAGGCTTCCCTGTCCTTCATCAACTCTCAGAGTTTGCTCAGTCTCATGTCCGTCAAGTCGGTGATGCCATTCAACCATCTCACCCTCTGTCATCCCCTTCTCCTCACGCCTTCAATCTTTCCCAGCATCAGGGTCTTTTCCAGTGAGTCAGTTCTTCGCATCAGGTGGCCAACGTACTGGAAATAAATTAGCATTTTCATGCAAATCAAGAGGACACAGTTATACATATACTTAGATTTTATTAGAAAAATAGTAGATTGATAAGAGAATTTCAGCATATCTAAAATAATTGAAAACACCATAGTTTAGTGATCTACAAGTTAAATGTTTTAATCCACCAAGATGTTTATGAAACCTTGAACTAATTCCATTTTTTAACATCCTATGATATCATTTAGCAATCATAATTTAGTATACTTAGTTTGTATGAGGTAACTCTCTGAGACCCCATGGACTGCAGTATGCCAGGCTTACTGTATGTCAAAACCCATCACAATATTGTAAAATAATTACCCTCTAATTAAAAGAAAATAAAATGTAAAAAAAGATGATTACAATTCATCCTATCTGCTGATTATCAGTTCAGTTCAGTTCAATCACTCAATCGTGTCCAACTCTTTGCAGCCCTGTGAACTGGAGCACGCCAAGCTTCTCTGTTCATCACCAACTCCCAGAGTTTGCTCAAACTCATGTCCACTGAGTCGGTGAGGCCATCCAACCATCTCATCCTCTCTCGCCCCCTTTCCCTCCTACCTTCAGGTTTTCCCAGAATCAGGGTCTTTTCCAATCAGTCAATTCTTCGAATCAGGTGGCCAAAGTACTGGAGCTTCAGCTTCAGCATCAGTTCTTCCAGTGAATATTAAGGACTGATTTCCTTTAGGATGGTCTGGTTGGATCTCCTTGCAGTCCAAGGGCTCTCAAGAGTCTTCTCCAACACCACAGTTCAAGAGCATCAATTCTTCAGCACTCAGCTTTCTTTATGGTCCAACTCTCACATCCATACATGACTATTGGAAAAACCATAGCCTTGACTAGACAGACTTTTGTCGGCAAAGTAATGTCTCTGCTTTTTAATATGTTGTCTAGGTTGGTCATAGGTTTTCTTTCAAGGAGCAAGTGTTTTTTAATTTCATGGCTTCAGGCACTGTCTGCAGTGAATTTGGAGCCCAGAACAATAAAGTCTGCCACTGTTTCTATTGTTTGCCCATCTATTTGCCATGAAGTAATGGGACCAATGCCATGATCTTTTTTGAATGTTCAGTTTTAAGCCAGGATTTTCACTCTCCTCTTTCACCTTCATCAAGAGATTCAATAATTCCTTTTTTGCTTTCTGCCACAAGGGTGGTGTCATCTGCATATCTGAAGTTATTGCTTTTTATCTTGGCAATCTTGATTCCAGCTTTGCTGCATCCCAGCATTTCACATGATGTACTCTGCATATAAGTTAAACAAGAAGGGTGACAATATACACCTTGATGTGCTTGATGTACTCCTTTCCCAATTTTGAACCAGTCCATCGTTCTATGTCCAGTTCTAACTGTTGCTTCTTGATTTAAAAATAGGTTTATCAGGAGGCCAGTAGGGTGGTCTGGTATTCCCATCTCTTTAAGAATTTTGCACAGTTTGTTGTGATTGACACAGTCAAAAGCTTTAGCATAGTCAGTGAAGCAGAAGTAGATAATTTTTCTGGAATCCTCTTGTTTTTCTATTATCCAATGGATGTTGGCAATTTGATCTCTGATTCCTCAACTTCTCTAAACCCAGTTAGAACTAGAACATGCCTATTGTAGAACTTCACAAAATTGACATCATACAGAATGCATTCTTCTGAGTTTCACATTTTTGCCCAACCTAATGCTTCCAGGTTAAGTGGTCTGGTACTCCCATCTCTTTCAGAATTTTCCACAGTTGATTGTGATCCACACAGTCAAAGGCTTTGGCATAGTCAATAATGCAGAAATAGATGGTTTTCTGGAACTCTCTTGCTTTTTCCATGATCCAGTAGATGTTGGCAATTTGATCTCTGGTTCCTCTGCCTTTTCTAAAACCAGCTTGAACATCAGGGAGTTCACGGTTCACGTATTGCTAAAGCCTGGCTTGGAGAATTTTGAGTATTATTTTACTAGCATGTGAGATGAGTGCAATTCTGCGGTAGTTTAAGCATTCTTTGACATTGCTTTTCTTTGGGATTGGAATGAAAACGGACCTTTTCCAGTCCTGTGGCCACTGCTGAGTTTTCCAAATTTGCTGGCATATTGAGTGCAGCACTTTCACAGCATCATCTTTCAGGATTTGAAACAGTTCCACTGGAATTCCATCACCTCCACTAGAGGATGTTGGCAATTTGATCTCTGGTTTCTCTGCCTTTTGTAAAACCAGCTTGAACATCAGGGAGTTCACGGTTCACGCATTGCTGAAGCCTTGCTTGGAGAATTTTGAGCATTATGTTACTAGCATGTGAGATGAGTGCAATTGTGTAGTAGTTTGAGCATTTTTTGGCATTGCCTTTCTTTGGAATTGAAATGAAAACTGACCTTTTCCAGTCCTGTGGCCACTGCTGAGTTTTCCAAATTTGCTGGCATATTGAGTGCAGCACTTTCACAGCATCATCTTTCAGGATTTGAAACAGCTCCACTGGAATTCCATCACCTCCACTAGCTTTGTTTGTAGTGATGCTTTCTAAGACCCACTTGACTTCACATTCCAAGATGTCTGGCTCTAGATTAGTGATCACATCATCATGTTTATCTGGGTCATGAAGATCTTTTTTGTACAGTTCTTCTGTGTATTCTTGCCACTTCTTAATATCTTCTGCTTCTGTTAGGCCCATACCATTTCTGTCCTTTATCGAGCCCATCTTTGCATGAAATGTTCCCTTGGTATCTCTAATTTTCTTGAAGATATCTCTAGTCTTTCCCATTCTGTTCTTTTCCTCTATTTCTTTGCATTGATCACTGAAGAAGGCTTTCTTATCTCTTCTTGCTATTCTTTGGAACTCTGCATTCAGATGCTTAGATATTTCCTTTTCTCCTTTGCTTTTCGCCTCTCTTCTTTTCACAGCTATTTGTAAGGCCTCCCCCAGACAGCCTGATACTCATTTGGACTCTAGATAATTCCCTGAATATGTCTTTCTGTATATATTCTAACCTCTCTTAGATCACTGGTTCCCAGTTCATCTACAATAGAATTACTTGGAGGTTCTTGATAAAAGTATGGTTTCCTATTCACATCCCATTCTTACTGGATCCATGTCTCTTGCAGTAAGAAAAAAAAAAATTCTAATTTTTTAAGACAACTTCCCAAATGATTCTCTCAAATTTAAATTGGCCTCAGATTCACTGTCTTTGGGAATTGAGGCTCTATCTTTGTTCATATTCTCTGGGTCTAACATAACTGGAGTTCCATGATTATTTTTTGAGCTAATGAATCAGTGCATGAATGGGTGAATAGTGTATATGTAGTAGGTTACTGCAAAGCTATAAAATACCTTTACCAGTCCATTTATATTGAAGGCTGTGCAATATTTATTGAATGAATGGTGTTGATAACAAAATGATGGAAGTAATTTTTTCATTGATAAGTTTCTAACCTCCCGTCTTTCATGTCACAACAGTCCTCCCCAAACAGTATATCTGTGCACACGGAGCATTTTCTGTGCTATACTTGTGCACAGATGTCTTTGGCCTTGTGTTCAGAAGCACACCACTCGCATGGTGAGAAACTTGTAGGAGAACGTATGCTTAGGGTTTCAGTGTTAAGAAGGCCATCAGGTGGACCAGTTAAAGGGCCGGACGTGGTGGGTGAGTAAGAAGTGAGACGCACATGGATGCTCTGGCTCTTTGCTTTTTCTTATTGTGTTAGAGCTTTGTGGTTTTTACACTGCATCACTAAAACTGAAGCCTCAGCAAGGCCAAACATGCACTGATTGCAGAAACACTGCTAGTTAGCAGTTAATCTGGAAACCTCCTATTTCCTTACTTCACTTTATAAAGATGATGTAGTCTGAGGGGCTTCCAAAGCCCAAATGGCATCTGGGGGATGGGAAGTGGATTTTGGTTCTGAGGTCAGGTCTCTCCCTGCTCTTACCAGGCAAAGCTGCATCAGGGAATTTCCTCAGTCTTGGTCCCTTTCTCTCATCATGATGATAGATAGAGGATTAGGGCCCTTGAATTGTTAAGGAATTTAGGTATTCAGCAAATAGATCCAATCAGAATAATGGAAAGGAAGGTAAGTAGCAGATGATTTAATATGTGAGTTTTGGTAGCATTAAGTAGTATCCAGAACCTGTGAATGCTACCATTGCTTGATAGTATAGCTTGAGTTTGAGTAACAGCATAGAGATGGTGGTTTTAGATGGTGATTTTCTAGAGAAGTGGATGAGAGGAAGAATTGAACTCATCTGTAACTTTCTTAATTCTTAGAAACTTTTCTGCCAATGAAACCCACCTAAAAAGCTGAAATACACAAAGTTAATAGCTAATAGTGTGAGCATAGCAGACTCTTCACTGTTGTGGCATTTCTTCTAAATAATTGTGTTTTGGCAGTACATTTTGTTTTTAGAAAATAAAACAAAAAATGTAGCAATTCATTTTTCAGAAAGGGAGATGGATGCTATCCATCTTTATTCCCTGTAGAATTCAGTCACCTCCTTCATACAGTCAATGTTGGTGTGAAATATTTTTCTAGTCTTCTAAGATGAAATTTTTTCTCCTAGTCTCCAGAGTCTCAGTTTTCTCCTGTCTAAAATGAGAGTTTTGTATTACAAATGATCTTTAATGCCTCTTTCAGCTCTAATAGATTCTGGATGAGAGTATTTTCCCTAAATGGAAAAATTTAAATTTTAAATTTAACTAAGATCACACTTGCAGCATTTTAGATTTCTTTACATTTGCAATCTATTCCTGATATCTTCCCTTTGAAAAATTTTCCTCCTCTATCCTCCCTTCCCTGGATTTATTGAGAATGTGTTCTCTAGTTTGATTAATTTCCTATAGAAAGACTATGAATATCAGGTTGAACTTAGATTTTAGATAAACGGTTTGTCTTCCAAAGATGAGCTACTGTTTCATTAGTTACATGAACACCTCTAGTGCTGGGTTTCTCCGCTGTGGCAACTCCTGGACTCTGTTGACCAGATTCTCTCTAGGCTGCAGTGCAGTGATGACTGGGACAGGAAGCCCTGTTTGTGTGAACAAGGAGTGAAGGGACAGGAGTCTCTGCACCTGAAGTCTCTGGGAATAGTGACCATAACATAGTCCTGGTTGTGCCATGTATGGCTTGTGAGACGTTGGTTGGAGGAGGCCACTGGTCGTGTTTTTGCCTTTGTTTGCTCATTAGTAAAGTGAGAGGGTTACAGTAGCCAGGCATTGAAGTAGATTATCTAATACTGACTGAATGCTTCTGATTACCAGTGTCTTGTAAGTCATCCAAGAAATCATGCTAGTTGTAGTTTGAGTATAACACGCACATTCTGTTTCACCAAATATTGGTGTTATAGACATGGAAATATAATAGAATGGTTGTTTTCACACTGGCTGTATAAGATGATATGTAGAGATGTAGGAAAAAATATTAGAACTTAGTATTTCTACATTTTCCTAAAATAAAAGTTGTTTTCATGTTTTAAATTAATGTAAGATCCATATCATTTCTAAATAAAAATATCAGAGGCCCACATGCTGAAGTTTTACTGATTGGGGCTTTATCCAGGGTTAAAAGACCACTGAAATAGATTATATGTCTCTTTGGCTGAAAAGAATGTATGTCACTAGGACATTCCAGTGTGTGATTGTTAAGCAACAGAATCTTCTATCTTTCCTTGGGAAAGAGTATGATAAAGAATGATCGCTTGAGTGTGTCCAGTTCAGCAAACGTTTATTGACTACTGTGTATCTTAAGGTGTGTTGGGAGGGGAGTGTTTAGGGAGGCACATTTTTGCCTGTATAACATGTAATTAAAATGAAAACAGCAGCTTATGTGTTCTAATACCCTTTTGTTCAGGTCTTCTGTTCACCTTGGCATGGGATGTATTTGGTGAGCTTTGGCTGTTCTAACTCTTTCATGCTGCCACTTCTGTTGCTATTCTTTTCTGAGCTTATTATGATGTAAACCCACTGGAACAACAGACTGGTTCCAAATAGGAAAAGGAGTACGTCAAGGCTATATATCATCACCCTGCTTATTTAACTTATATGCAGAGTACATCATGAGAAATACTGGACTGGAAGAAACACAAACTGGAATCAAGATTGCCAGGAGAAATATCAATAACCTCAGATATGCAGATGACACCACCTTTATGGCAGAAAGTGAAGAGGAACTAAAAAGCCTCTTGATGAAATTGAAAGAGGAGAGTGAAAAAGTTGGCCTAAAGCTCAACATTCAGAAAACGAAGATCATGGCATCTGGTCCCATCACTTCATGGGAAATAGATGGGGAAACAGTGGAAACAGCGTCAGACTTTATTTTTGGGGGCTCCAGAATCACTGCAGATGGTGGCTGCAGCCATGAAACTAAAAGATGCTTACTCCTTGGAAGAAAAGTTATGACCAACCTAGATAGCATATTCAAAAGCAGAGACATTACTTTGCTGACTAAGGTCCGTCTGGTCAAGGCTATGGTTTTTCCTTTGGTCATGTATGGATGTGAGAGTTGGAGTGTGAAGAAAACGGAGCACTGAAGAATTGATGCTTTTGAACTGTGGTGTTGGAGAAGACTCTTGAGAGTCCCTTGGACTGCAAGGAGATCCAACCAGTCCATTCTGAAGGAGATCAACCCTGGAAGGAATGATGCTAAAGCTGAAACTCCAGTACTTTGACCACCTCATGAGAAGAGTTGACTCATTTGAAAAAACTCTGATGCTGGGAGGGATTGGGGGCATGAGGAGAAAGGGACGACCGAGGATGAGATGTCTGGATGGCATCATGGACTCGATGGACGTGAGTCTGAGTGAACTCTGGGAGATGGTGATGAACAGGGAGGCCTGGCATGCTTCGATTCATGGGGTCACAAAGAGTCGGACACAACTGAGTGAGTGAACTGAACTAAACTGAAACCCACCAAACAAAATATCTAGGAGCTCTATAGATGGAAAATATGACCCACTGTACTGGATATTCATGTCACCTGGGCTGGGTTACAGTACTGGTAAGTGGGTGCTTTGAAAGCACTAGCGTTACATGTTTAGAATACCACCCTAAGCATAGGATCTTGGGTTTTGTGGGGCTCTAAAACACCCTTTATTCTAACCCACTTTTCACTATCTTCTGTGAGCATTGTATAATTTTCCATACTTTTTCTGAAAGTGAGCTTTTTTATAACCCAATAATATACCTGGAAGACATGCTTTGAAAAGTAGGTAGGTTGGCTTATTGATGGCTTTAGGTCTTCTTATTATACTCATCTTTATATTTTGGAAGTTGACCTAAAACATCAATATTTTGCTCTAGATTTGAAAATTATCTGATAATTTCTTTCTAGGCATATTAAAATATTAATTTTCTTGGCAAAAGCATTTTCTTTTTAGGGTTGTACATTTTATTTTAAAGGGATATTTTTGGAAAGATTTTAATAAAGCTTAAGGACGTTCTTAACCACATGCATCATTATTTCATCTATAAATTTGTGGGAAAAGGGACCAATGAAAAGGTTAGCATAACACTAATTAGCAAATGTCATTTTCTCTAAAGCTGGCTTAAAATTGTCTTTGCGTGGGAAAGGAACTTTAAAAATGGATCAAAACTTAGCATCAGAAATAAAAAATAAAATATTGGAAACAAATAGGTCTTTCACTGTAAAAGCAAAATATATGTAGCAGCAAGGAAGATATTATAATATAAAAAACTCACTGTCTCTAGCTCAGCTGTTTTTAGTTTTGCGTGTTTTTATTTTTGTTCATAGAGCTGTATATCACTTATTTGATCCAGAGTAATTTGTAGTTTTGTTTTTTATATGATCTGTTTTTAGTTTTCCCATTTATTGTACAGATATTACTGAAATGGCGATATAATGGGTTATCCAGTTGATTTACTATAACCATGCTCAGATTGTTAAGAATTAGATTGTATCCAGTTTTTTGACGCTGTAGACAATATTACTGGAAAAGTACTTTTGCCTGTATTTTCCTTCTTAGGATTACTTTAAAAATTAAAGTTGGACTTTAAATTTGGAATTTCTGGGTCAGACTTACTTTCATGGTCCTGAAATAATAGTCTGTTTTACACTTTTTAGAAGAAGTTTTTCTTCTTCGAGCCCTCTAGGTCGCGAGTGGTGGATAAGGTTTTAAGTTGAGTGAATGCAGGGGTTAAATAAGTGAAGCTATTTATGTTTGAATGCATTCTGAAGATTTTGTGCTCTTAATGTATGCCTGTTATCTGGATTCTGCCTGAAAGGGATTCTCTCAAGGCCTTCTAGTAGTTAAATTAGGTTGATCCAATATTTTTATCAACCGGTAGCTAATTGTGGTGTTTTAGTCCTTCACACTCATTCCTAGAAAAGTTTTCAATAAAATGAGAGGATATTAGCTTGAGGACAAAGAAGTTGGAGATCTGCACAAGACCTGCCATTGCAGCCAACCACCACTTAGAACTTGCTAGTCTCACACTTTCCCTCCCCTGAGCCACCTCATTGGTCTTTGGAGCACCGCCTTTCTCTTTCTATCAACAGAGTCTTGCAAGCCTTCTGGTGTATTCCTTGCCTCTCCAGTGAGTATGTCCTCAGGGGTAGAACTGGGCAATCTAGGAAGCTAACTTTGATGACTCAGGCATATGAGAAGGCCAGAAGGAGTTTCTGGAGATGTGGGTGCTAACCCTGCCTGGCAGGAGTGGAGTAGATAGCTCTTGTGGTCCCTGTGAACCCTGTCCACTGATACACATCTATGACATGAGAATCTACAACTTTGCACTGCTGCCGCCAGTGACATTAAAAATTGTTTTGAGAGACCATGCAAGCGACTGAAGGTTAGCATAACACTAATTAGCAAATGTCATTTTCTCTAAAGCTGGCTTAAAATTGTCTTTGCGTGGGAAAGGAACTTTAAAAATGGATCAAAACTTAGCATCAGAAATAAAAAATAAAATATTGGAAACAAATAGGTCTTTCACTGTAAAAGCAAAATATATGTAGCAGCAAGGAAGATATTATAATATAAAAAACTCACTGTCTCTAGCTCAGCTGTTTTTAGTTTTGCGTGTTTTTATTTTTGTTCATAGAGCTGTATATCACTTATTTGATCCAGAGTAATTTGTAGTTTTGTTTTTTATATGATCTGTTTTTAGTTTTCCCATTTATTGTACAGATATTACTGAAATGGCGATATAATGGGTTATCCAGTTGATTTACTATAACCATGCTCAGATTGTTAAGAATTAGATTGTATCCAGTTTTTTGACGCTGTAGACAATATTACTGGAAAAGTACTTTTGCCTGTATTTTCCTTCTTAGGATTACTTTAAAAATTAAAGTTGGACTTTAAATTTGGAATTTCTGGGTCAGACTTACTTTCATGGTCCTGAAATAATAGTCTGTTTTACACTTTTTAGAAGAAGTTTTTCTTCTTCGAGCCCTCTAGGTCGCGAGTGGTGGATAAGGTTTTAAGTTGAGTGAATGCAGGGGTTAAATAAGTGAAGCTATTTATGTTTGAATGCATTCTGAAGATTTTGTGCTCTTAATGTATGCCTGTTATCTGGATTCTGCCTGAAAGGGATTCTCTCAAGGCCTTCTAGTAGTTAAATTAGGTTGATCCAATATTTTTATCAACCGGTAGCTAATTGTGGTGTTTTAGTCCTTCACACTCATTCCTAGAAAAGTTTTCAATAAAATGAGAGGATATTAGCTTGAGGACAAAGAAGTTGGAGATCTGCACAAGACCTGCCATTGCTAGCCAACCACCACTTAGAACTTGCTAGTCTCACACTTTCCCTCCCCTGAGCCACCTCATTGGTCTTTGGAGCACCGCCTTTCTCTTTCTATCAACAGAGTCTTGCAAGCCTTCTGGTGTATTCCTTGCCTCTCCAGTGAGTATGTCCTCAGGGGTAGAACTGGGCAATCTAGGAAGCTAACTTTGATGACTCAGGCATATGAGAAGGCCAGAAGGAGTTTCTGGAGATGTGGGTGCTAACCCTGCCTGGCAGGAGTGGAGTAGATAGCTCTTGTGGTCCCTGTGAACCCTGTCCACTGATACACATCTATGACATGAGAATCTACAACTTTGCACTGCTGCCGCCAGTGACATTAAAAATTGTTTTGAGAGACCATGCAAGCGACTGGATAGGTGTTTGCTGCTGCTGCTAAGTCGCTTCAGTTGTGTCCGACTCTGTGCAATCCTACAGACGGCAGCCCACCAGGCTCCCCTGTCCCTGGGATTCTCCAGGCAGGAACACTGGAGTGGGTTGCCATTTCCTTCTCCAATGCACGAAGTGAAAAGTGAAAGTGAAGTCGCTCAGTCGTGTCTGACTCTTAACGACCCCATGGACTGCAGCCCACAAGGCTGCTGTGTCCATGGGATTCTCCAGGCAAGAGTACTAGAGTGGAGTGCCATTGATAGATGTTTAGGGTGTATTAAATGTAAAAGCAAAATACAAAATAGTCTGGATATTGTGCAAGGATCCTAAAATCTGTGCATATATCCTAAGTAATATAAGAAAATATAAATAGTTTTAATAGGATATGGTGAGATTAAAGGGCCTCCCTCCCTCCCTCCTTCCCAATAACATGTTCTTTAGTATTTTACCAGATTTTCAGTAGAATTTTGAAGTTATTTTTTTTCAATTTAGATGTGTAGAATCCTCAGATCTGTGAAATGAAGTTGAATGAGGAAGATTTGATTTTTCTGGCAAAGCCACGGGGAAATGGAGGTTGAAAACAGTATGCTTTTGTCTGTGTATCTTCCGGAACTGAAATGAATACTGTGCTCCTTTTGCTGTATGTCTGTGTGAGTATGCATTAGGATCTCTCTTGGGAGGAAGTGTATCTTTAGCAGAAAAATGTCTTACTATCCTAATCCCTTTAGGAGGTTAAAGGGAAGGACTGAAGTATCCAGGCATGCCTTCAGTACCCTTTGGCTGCCCCTTTCTGCCCTCTCTTCATCACTGCAGTACACATCTCTCACGGCCATTTCTGTCTCGGGCTTATAGAAACTGAGCTCGGTGGTGCACACCATGTAGGAAGCCATAGCGCGTAACTGTAAAGATGCTGATCTCAGACTCCGGCTGCTTGAGCCTGACTCCTGGCCGACTTTGTGACTCTGGGCTCTCTGTGAGAGTTTACCATCTGCACAGTGGAGACCCTGACAGTGCCCACCCCTCAGGGTTATTGTGAAGGTTATGTTGGTTAATACTAGCAAAGCCCTGAGCACAGCATAGTACTCCACTATAGTTTTGATGATGATGATATAAAGGTAATGATAAATATTCTAAGATACTAAGGTATCCTAATATTCTGAGATTTTATGTCAGCTTTTTATCCTTTCTATTGTGGAAAATCAGAAAAACAAAAACAAAAACAGAAAATCACAGAGAATAAAAAATAACCCATAATTTCACAGTTGAAATGTTCTTTGCTGATGAAATGAAAGGTGTTGGCCATTTAAGGAAGTAAAAATCTCTGTAAATGGGGTGTTTCCAGCACCTCTGAAGTAAATTCCCTCCTCCCCCCATTTTACCTATGCTTAGCAATGTAATGGGCTCATTGGCGCTTGGTAGAGAGTTAGTTTCATGTCTTGATACTGCTGCTATTGTTATTTGGGAAAACTTCTTAAGTGTTTCTAGGTGTTCTTTTAAGGCAAAAAATTAAGGTTAACCGAGCTTGGTCATTCTGTCTTCTCGTAGCCTTTGACTTGGTTGGTCTACAGTTTGTTCAGTGTGTCTTTCTTTCTCCTGTGGTTGAGCAGAGACGACATCTTTGGACACCTCAGCTGCCAATAAATACTGAGCTCAAAGTGAATGCTTGACACTCTTGTGGCACAGGAGCCATAGAACTAGGCTATGCAGGTGTACTTTCTGCCTCATGGAGCTTGTAGCAGGGTCTTGAATGGAGAAGGATTAGCATCCTTTTATGCCATGATGTGATGAAAGCATCTGTGGGGCAGCATGGGGTCCGATGCAAGTACTGATTAGAATATCTCTAATTAGGATGAAGTGAAAAAAGAGGTGATGAGATGAGCACCCAGCCCTGAGCCATAAAGCCTGGCATTAGATTGCTTCATTTTTAAGAGCTCAGTTTAATTCAGAATCCCATGGCTCAGCTGTAAAGAATCTGCCTGCCAGGCAGGATATATGGGTTCGATCATCGGGTCAGGAAGATCCCCTGGAGAAGGGAATGGCAACCCGCTCCAGTATTCTTGCCTGGGAAATCCCATGGACAGCAGAGCCTGGTGGGCTGTAGTCCATGAAGTCGTAGAGTTGGACACAGCTTAGGGACTAAAGAGAAGCAGCATGTCCCTAGAATGTACTGAACATTTGCCTTCTGGGGGCTGGGGATGCAGAGTTTGTGCCTTCACAGAGCACCTAGTCAAGCTGAAAAGGCAGGTGTTTGCTGTGAAGAATACACATGAGGGGAATTGGATGGTTTGACTTAATCGTCTTAGAATGTCTCTTGGAGTCAGCTGTGGTGCCCATTGGGGTACAGGAACAAGGGAGAAAAATGAGAGGGTCCCTTAAGGCTTTCTGGAGATTTCTTAGTTGTTCTGGACTCCAGTGGAGGAGCATCACTGGAAGCTGTGAGAAGACGAAGGGTGCTCCTTTCTCTAGCTGCCACGTATCAGCCAGGTGCTTGCAGCAAGTAAACCAGAAGTCCCGACTGCAGTGGCTAAGGTCTAGGCAGGCACATGACCTCCCAAGGCATTCACGCACCGTGATGCCAAAGCTTTGCTTCTTTAGCAGTGCTGGGTTATCTCTTGTCTTCTTGCTGTACTTTTCATGGAATACTAATTGATGTTGGATCTTGTGCATGTGTATATGTGTGTGTGTACACATGTGCAGGCGCTTGTGTGTGAAGTATTAATGTGGCATTTTTGAGCAATAGTAAATCTTCAAAAAGAAGTGTCTAGTACAAGATGACCTTGGATTGAGAAGTCTTATCATTATATTTCTGGATTCTAGTATGAAACTTGCCATTGTGGGCAGCATAGAAGTGTTCAAAAATGGATGGATTATGCATATCATGAACAACCTTCCTAACCTACCTAGAATTCCCTGAATTTTATCCCATGCAAAACTCCTGTCTTTCCAAACATGTTGTATTTTCCTTTCAGCTAAACTATTTGTGTAAGGAAACTTTGTGATGTACAGTAACATAGTATAGCCCAGATCCATTATTCCATTCTGTATGTCACCCCTAACTCTGAAAAACGACCTGCTTCACTAGAGGAATCATGTCAGGATACAGCTTGTAGCAGTTTAGCTGTTTTTATAATGTTAAAGGAAATCAGATACTTCTTTTCATCCAGGGAGATTATTTTCTCATTGTGCAAGTTTTTAGCCATAGAGTTAATAACCTTCACATCGAGTCAAATATTTAGCTTATGCTGGAAAACAGTTTAAGGTAGACATTTAATTCAAATATTATTTCTCTTGTGTCCACTGAACCGACACTAGTTACCTTGTCCTTGCCGTGGTCTTTAAAGACAAAATCAAAATTAAGGCCCACTGTCTCTCTTTTCTGCTGAAGCAATTGTACTGCTTATTTTGGCTGATCTTCTTTGTGGGTTTAATTCATAGTAACTAATTCGGCATGTTGAACACTCGAGCAAAAAGGAGGTCTTTGATCATTTCATACATGTGAATATGTTGTTACTGCTAAATTTCCTTCATTTTGCTTTTAGTAGACTACCTGGTCTAATGTGCTGATTCCCTGGAAGGAAAAAGAATCAGAAGATAGACTTAATGCATGTACTATTTCTTGCTAAATTGGTGTGTCTTCTGAGAAGAACTAATGTTGTGGGGTACAGCTTGCAGTGAATTGTGGCATTTTGTTTGGACAGGAGGATAAATCCTTGGTGATTAATTCAATTTATTTTACATTTTAGCAAGCATCTAAGATCATGTCACCGTTTTGCTACATATTTTATTACTGCAGGTTACTACTTGGAAAAGTGTTGCTGGTAAGTGGAGATTGGTTAGGATATGGCCATCAGATTTAGGACCAGACAAAACATTCTCAAATCCCCAGTCTTAACTGAGAGTTGGTTTGGAACTCTGGGAATCCCTTCTGAACCCCCCTGAACCCCTAGTCCCACCTCCCTTGAGCACTTGTTTCACTGTTATCTGTTGATGTGTCAATGTTCCTCACTTAGTTGTGAGCTCTTAAAGTCAGGGGCTGTGTTGTAACATCTCTGAAGGAATGAGTTCATATAAAACATGGCGTTCTACACTGTTCTTTGTAAGGACAAAGAGATAGTGGAAACAACACGCTTTTTGGATACAGATGTGTGATTTGAATCCTGTCTTGTCCACTCACTAGCTATGCACCGATAGAAAAATGATTTCTTTTTTCCTGAGCCTGAGGTTCCTTATCAATCAAGGTGGGGAAATAACCTCAGAAGTCATTGTTACTGTGCTCAGAACAACCTCAGTGCTTATTTTGAGGGAGTTGGAGAATGTCATTAAGTACCAAGCACAGTGCCTGTGGTACCAGCGGGTGGCCAGAAAGTAGCTGTTACTCATGTTATTACTTGGTTTTCACTCCTCCATGATACTTACCTTTAGGATCTTAAAACACTGCTTTCATAGGACTGGTGTTTTCAAGATGTGCCAGAGAAGCCCTCAACTATTTTCTCAATCCCCAGCAAATTTTTCAAGTCAGTATCAAAAAAGTCATTATGTTATTGGATGTTCTTTTATTTACTCATCCATTGTACAAATATTTTATTGAGTGTTTGCTGCATTTTAGGCCTGAGGCTGAGCTAGACATATGAAAATGAACAAAAGGGGCCAGTCCCCTATCCTAATGGTATCTTTTATTAATTGTTGTTGTTCAGCTGCTCAATTGTGTCTGACTCACTGTGACCCCACAAACTGCAGGGCACACCAGGCTTCCCTGTCCTTCACCTTCTCCCAGAGTTTGTTCAAACTCATGTCCATTGAGTCGGTGATGCCATCCCACCATCTCATCCTCTGTCACCCCCTTCCCTTCCTGCCCTCAATCTTTCCCAGCTTTAGGGTCTTTTCCATTGAGTTGACTCTTTGCATCAGGTGGCCAAAGTATTGAAGCTTCAGGTTCAGCATCAGTCCTTAAAATGAGTATTCAGGGTTGATTTCCTTTGGGATTGACTGATTTGATCTTGCTCTCTCCGGTACTCTGAAGAGACAGACAAAAAAGTCAACAAGCCAGTGAAGGCACAGTTAGTTGTGAAAAATGCCACACAGAAAACCAGATGATAAGGGGGAGAAGCTGAGCTGATAGAGACTGTTTTGGACACAGCAATGAGGGAAGGGTCCTTTGAGAAGATGACATGAGCTGAGACTTAGAATGAGACAGTGCCACTATATCTCTTCTTTGTGGTCCTGGGAGGTCTACAGACCAAGGTCTCTTTGCCTTGTGGGCTCTGCCTGAACTACCAGCCCCCACTGTGGTCATCTCAGCCTTTTAAACCAACCTCAGCAGGTTGATGGGCTTCCCTTCAGTTAAGCTGGCCCCAGTAGAGTGGTCCTTCCATTCACTCCTCCCCACCAGCCTGTAGGTAAACCCCTCATTGCTATGGGTCTGGATTCTCTCATTTCCCTGGTTTGCAGATGTTAATGGACATCAGAGTCACGGGGCTTGCTTCTCAGAACCGCATTGCTGGGCTCCACCTCCAGAGTTTCTGAATCAGGCAGGCTTGAGAATTTTCATTTCTCACAAGTTCCCGGGTGAGGTTGATGCTACTGGTCTAAGGATCACACCTTGAGAGCTGCTGATACCTTTTTGCCCTCAGATACATACATTTCTGTGTCTCATCCCTTTGATCCATCTGTATAGTAAATGCAAATGTGGGTAGAACATACACTTACATAGTACTTACTGTATACTGGGCACTGAACTAAATAAGTGCTTTTTTCGTATTATGTTAGTGATATTTATAATGGTCCTTTGAGGCAGGTGTTATTATTTTGTCTGCATTATAGTTGAGGAAATGGAGGTATAGAGAAGTTAGAAGGCCTCAAGATCACTTAACCAGGTAATGGTGGAGCTGGAATTTGAACACATGCAGTGTAGAGCCCATGTTCTTAACCACTAGATGAAAACAGAGATAGTGACACTATCTGTCTTCTAGAGTTTTCAATGATGATTATACAAGATAATCTATGCTGTGGGCTGACACATGTGTGTATTTTAATTATTCTTATTCCATATGTAAGAATAAAGTCTAATTTTCCAGTTATGTGGTCCTGTGGTATGTTAAAACACTGACTAGGTAGGAGGTGACTTTTGGCTGAAGAGGGTACTAGACAAATGTAATTTACGTTGCATTTGCTCTATAAAGGTACGCTGAATGAATCTGTGAATTCTGAATTGTCAGAATAAGAGTGAGACTTGCCATTTTCTCTTGTGCCATTGGATTACATCTCTAATCTTTCTTCAGGAGGATACAAAAAGCCTGAAGTACAGAGAAAAAAATTGGTAAAATGGATTTTATCAAAATTCAAAACCTTAACACCATTCAAGGAACATCTGGGGATAAAAAAGTGAGCCATCATCTGGCAGAAAATATTTGTAAAACGTAAATCCGATAAAGGGCTTTTGTTCAGAACATATAAAAAACTCTTACAATAATAATAAAGCAGACAGCCCAGTTAAATTTGGGGGCAAAATATTTCAATAAACATGCCATAAAAAGGTACATTAATAGTAAACGCAAGAAAAGATGCTCAGCATCACTAGTTGTCAGGGAATTACATATTAAAACCGTAGTGAGATACTACAACGTACCCATGAGAATGACTGATGTTAAAAAGACTAACAATGCCAAATGTTGGTGAGGATGTGGAATCCCTGGAATCTTTGTATGTTGCCAGTGGGAATCCAAACTTGAAAACAGAATGGCAGCATCTTTTAAAGTGAACCTAAATTTGCCATTTCACTTAGCAGTCCAACATTTTGATATTTGTCAAAGAGAAATGAAAACGTGTCATATGACTTCTATGTAAATGTTCATAGCAGTGTTACTCATAACAGTCCCAAACTGGACATAACCTCAATACAGCATATCTGTTCTCTGGAATACAACTCAAAAAGGAACAAAGTATTAATACATACAGATACATGTTGACTTTTAATGCGTCTTAAAAAATTATGCGAAGTGAGAAAGGTCAAACTCAAAAAAATAAATTCTGTCTGATAATCATTTATATGACATTTTATAGTAGGAAAAAACTACTTTAGAAAGTAGATCAGTGATTGCCTGTGCTGAAAGTTGTCTGTGCATATTTATTGCAAAGGGTACCAGGAAGCATTTCGGAGTAATAGGATTGTGATCTGTGAATGGAGGTATTGCAGGTTACAAGGTTGTATATAATTACAAAATTTATCACACTGTACAATTAGTGAATATTACTGTAATTTATCATCTTAATTATAATTAATTAGTGAAATTATGCATTTTGCCTCAAAAAGTGGAAATATTTAAAATGTATATAGCCTTTGCCAGTTTAATCTTGCTTGCTTCTGCCAGTAAAGCATTCTGCAGTGTTTCTTAATTAAGTGCGGTAGTAAAGGGTTATTCTTCTAAACATTTTATACTCCTTCTTTTACTAGTCGTTATGTGAGTGAAGAACTTGAAAGGAGGTTACTTTCTCCCTTTCATATTCTGTATTTTTTTCAAACCATATTAATTCAATTTCAGTTCAGTTCAGTTCAGTCGCTCAGTCGTGTCCCACTCTTTGCGACCCCATGAATCGTAGCACGCCAGGCCTCCCTGTTCATCACCAACTCTCAGAATTCACTCAGACTCATGTCCATCGACTCCGTGATGCCATCGAGCCATCTCATCCTCGGTTGTCCCCTTCTCCTCCTGCCCCTGATCCCTCCCAGCATCAGAGTCTTTTCCAATGTGTCAACTCTTCCCATGAGGTGGCCAAAGTATTGGAGTTTCAGCTTTAGCATCATTCCTTTCAAAGAAATCCCAGGGTTGATCTCCTTCAGAATGGACTGGTTTGATCTCCTTGCAGTCCAAGGGACTCTCAAGAGTCTTCTCCAACACCACAGTTCAAAAGCATCAATTCTTCAGCACTCAGCCTTCTTCACAGTCCAACTCTCACATCCATACTTGACCACAGGAAAAACCATAGCCTTGACTAGACGGACCTTTGTTGGCAACGTAATGTCTCTGCTTTTCAATATGCTATCTAGGTTAATTAAGTTTACTAGCCCTTTATTACTTTTTTTCCCAAGAGCATTTTTTCCCACTTGCTATTAAAAAGACTAGACAGGTTTATGGGACACATAGTTTTTTCTGTACTAGAGAGCCTGTATATTATATTGTTGGGTTGGCCAAAATGTTTGTGGACTTTTCTGTGAGATGGTATGAAAAACTTCAAACGAACTTTTCGGCCAATCCCATATTAAAGGAACCCAGTAATATTTGCATTTTAAAAGGATCTTTCTCAACCTGTTTTCCTACCTGTGCAATAGGCCGAGCCCTTGCAGGGCTGCTGGGAAGGTGAACTGACAGCTGTCAGCGTGACAGGGCTGCCTGTGCCCAGGGCACGGTCTCAGCACATGGCCAGTGGCTTTCTTGTGCCTCCCTAAGACACTTGGCCCAGTTTTCTCAGTGCCAAGGCCTGGGAATGTTTTAAAGGGTTTACTTGAAATGTTTATTTACTGTGACTGTTTTTATTTATCCATTTACTTATTATTATTGTGTCCTTAAAATGTGGGCTATATTATAAAAATATTCAGATCAGTGTTAACATATCATTAAGGCCTAAGAGAATATTTTTTCCTTCATCATGTTGCCTAATGTAGCATAATAGCATAAGATTTCAACTTTTAAAATTAATTTCAAGGAAGAGTATAAATGTAGAAAGGCCTGCCTTTAGAGATTCCCTAAATTTATATATAAATTCTAAGTAAAGTACTGGCAATGCCTGTGGATACAGAATTGTATAATCCTTGTGATTATAACAAAATTGAAAATTTTTGTTTGGTTTGTACCTGGATGAGTTCATTTGTAAAAATCATGTTTAAGCTTTTAGAAGGAGCCTTGTTTGGTGGGTAGATGCTGATTCTTTTATCAGTTTTCTAGTGGTATACACTCTGTACTTGGATTCAGTATTGTATTTTTATTTTCGGACAGCCTGTAGTGTTTCCAAGCAATAGCTTTTCTGGTTGTCTGAAGTTCAGCTCAGTTGCTGTCTGCCTACTGCTCTTAGAGTGTGTGAGGCTTCTGGTAACAGGTGGGAGCAAAGGTGCATAAACCTTTTGAACTCAGATTCTTATTTTCCAGTAATGAAATTAACAAGGCACAAACTGCTTCTCTAAATTGACTTGCAAAAGAAATTTATTTTATGAAGAGATGGAATATTCTCTAATTATAAATATATTTTTTGTTACTGCAATGTGCAAAAACACTGTACTATATATTGTGGGCAAAGACTAAAATGAATAATAGCTAACACTCAGCAAGAGCTTGTTGGGTGCCAGATGCTACGCTAAATGCTTTATGTGGGTGATTTCATTTAGTGCCTACAACAGATTCTGTGAAAGAGCTCTCCTTAGATACACATACACACACAAACACACATACACTTTAACATTTCAGGAAACTGCTGCTTTAGGAAAATGCAAATAGTGACACTGGGAAGCCAATTCAGACCACAGAGCTAGTGTTCTTAACTCCCATGATTAACATTTGAAGCCTCACCTTCCTCATCTGTAGAATGGGGATAACAAACTAGTTTGTCATGAGGGATAAATATAGTCATGCTAAAAAACACTTGGTATCACATTGTAAGTACATAATGGTAGTAGCTATTATGGTTGTAAAGATTTAGACAAATAAAATGTATGTAAAGTCCTTAGCACAGAATATGGCATCTAACTACTCAAAGGTGCTAAGAGGCATCCTTTGAATTGGACCTTAAAAATTGACACTGTCTCAATATGTGGAGATAGTGGTTGGTGGGAAAAATCATGACCAAGATTAGGGAAATGCATGTACAAAGGCCCTGAGATGGGATTGAGAACTATGAAGTAGTCAGCTTGGCCTAGGAAAATAGGAAGCTGGCTAGCAAAGGTAGTTTGGGGTCACAATATTAAAGATGAATGTCAGGCAAAGAATTCTGGCTTTATCCTTTTTTTTGGAAAGCCAGTCTGCCAATTTAACTTGCTCAAAAATAACAGCATTTTTCTTTAGCATTAGTAAGTTAATAATTTAGACACTTGAGAAGGAGAGTTCCCTGGGGTTATTTTCTTGTAATCATTATCATTTCTACATTCGTTTTCCAAAATGTACTTAGATGGTGCCTTGATAGAATCAGAGGTGCTCAGAAAATGAACCATTCGTTTCTTTCAAGTAGCTTCTTCAGTTCAGTTCAGTCGCTCGGTCATGTCCGACTCTTTGCGACCCCATGGACTGCAGCACGCCAGGCCTCCCTGTCCATCATTGACTCCTGGAGCCTACTTAGACTCATGTCAATTGAGTCAGTGATGCCTTCCAACCATCTCATCCTCTGTTGTCCCCTTCTCCCTCTGCCCTCAATCCCTCCCAGCATCAGGGTCTTTTCAAATGAATTAGTTCTTCGCATCAGATGGCCAAGTATTGGAGTTTCAGCTTCAGCATCAGTCCTTGCAATGAATATTCAGGACTGATTTCCTTTAGAATGGACTGGTTGGATCTCCTTGCTGTCCAAGGGACTCTCGAGAGTTCTAAATTACTGTGTGTTCAGATCTCAGACTCTGTCTCAAGTTTGTCTTTTGGTATATATGATGTATTCTGAAGAGTTTTCTGTGATAGTTTGGTTCATTGAGGTGGAAATGATGAAGACAACTGCTGAAGAGAGCTGACAATATAGGTTACAATTGAGAACCCAGAAGCAAAGTGCTGTGGACTGTTCACCACATCAACAGTCGATTTTCTTTTCAAATTACTACAATGAAATGCAGATAGAAAAAGCACTACTTCATCAAGTATATTATTTTGAGTATAAATGTGTTTCTTCTGTGATATTCAGTGTGTGTGTGTGTGTGTATGTGTATAAAAGTAAATCTGTTAATGTGGCCTTTTATGTCTTTTTCTCTTAATCAAGCATCCATTATAAGGTTCTACAGTATACATTTTTTAAATTTTTACTTTTTTATTGAAGGGTAGTTTATTTACAATGTTGTATTAGTTTCAGGTGTACAGCAAAGCATACATACATACATATATATATATATATATATGTATATACACACCCACCCACACCCACACATATATATATGTGAAAGTGAAAGAAAGTGTTAGTCAGTCATGTCCAACTCTTTGTGAACCCATGGACTCTTCTCCCAGGAGTCCTCTATCAGCAGGCCCCAGGTCAGGAGACCCCTACCAGGCTCCTCTGTCGATGAAATTCTGCAGACAGGAATACTGGACCGAATACCCATTCCCTTCTCCAGGGGATCTTTCCAATCCAAGAATCAAACTGAGATCTGCCATACTGCAGGCAGATTCTTTACCAGCTGAGCCACCAGGGAAGCCCATGTATATATATGAAATCTAGACTTTTTTCCTATATAGGTTATTACAAAATACTGAGTAGAGTTCCCTGTGTTATACAGTAGATCCTTGTCATTTATCTATTTTAGGTATAGTAGTGTATATATGTTATTCCCAAATTCCTAATTTAGCCCCTCCCCTTTCCCCTTTGATAAACATAAGCTTGTTTTCTAAGTTTGTCTTTTTCTGTTTTTGTAAATAAGTTCATTTGTATCATTTTTAGATTCCACAGTTTTCGTCTTTTGCTCTCTGACTTCACTAACTGTGATAATCTGTAGGTCATCTATATTTCTGTAAATTACATTATTTCATTCCTTCTTATGGCTGAGTAATACTCCATTGTATATGTATACCACATCTTCTCTACCCACTCATCTGTCAGTGGACATTTAGGATGCTTTCATGTCTTAGCTATTGTAAATAGTGCTGTAATGAACCTTGGGGGGTATACAGTATACATTTTTAAAGGTAGAAATACAGCTATATTTTGAATTTAAAACTCTTCCTCACCTCACAAATACTGTATTCTGTGTTTTCAGTATGATTTAGATTAAAGAGATAATAATGGTATGATAAAGGTAAATCTGTGTCACCAAATGTTATGACACTTAAAAGGCAGGGAGGATGTCATAAAACTTTGTTTTCTCTGTGCCGATCAATTAACACAGGTAAATTTGCTTAATTAGACAGCTCAATGAGGCAGTGCAGTTTTCTTATAATAAAAACCTAAATAAGGCATCATTATAGGCATGCAGAAAATAATGTTTTTAGTTATTTTGGATAAAATGTATATTGTTTTTCTTAGAGCAATGTAGGTGCTTTTTCTTCTTTGCCTAAATTTTGAGCAGATAAACATTTCAAACCAATTTGTTATACATTTATTATAACAAAGAAATAAGGAAGAAAAATCACAGTTAATAGTTTTGACAAGTTTGTATCAAAATGGTATTTAATGAATTCAGATGTTCTACCCAGAAAAAAATGAGGAATGACTCATACTTTAACTTAATCTAAAAGAAAAGCCTTCATGTTCAGTTTTTGAGTCCCACACATTTCTAATATACATGACAATGACATCTTCCCTGGAGAGAGTAGAGCTGACTTCATACCAGCTCTGATTATAACTTTAACTAAAAACAACATTTGAGATGATGTAATTTTCATTCAGATTCTCAACTCAGTTATGGAATGAAAAATTGCACATGTGTACCTATATAAAATAAGATGGGATTCTGCCAAGATTTTACTTAAACTAGGAATAAATGCCATTTTTGCAATCATTTGAGGTACACAGAAGAACATGATCTCTGGTGTGTGTGTTCCCCAAGCCTTAATCACTGGGCTGTGGTCATCCCCTGCTGGCCATGGGGAATTGGTTCTAGGATCTCCGTGTATACCAAAGTCCGTTGAAGCTGAAGTCCACTGTGGTCCACCCTCCATATTTCTGGGTTCTGCATCCCTGGAAATCCATGGTTGAAATGAGTTTGATTTAATATCCACATGATGTCCAGATGATGTTTTCAGTTAACTAACTGAAACATATTTTTTGGTAAGACTGTAGGTAAATATTAAGAGTAAAGCACATCTTAGTACAATATAAAATCTGGTCCTATTTGGAACATATAAAATACATGAGATTGCTCATAGTAATTCTTTGTTTTAGACCATGGGGAGCTTTACTCTGCTGCCAAAGTGTGTTTCTCATTCTGTGGAATACAAGGTTTGCTTCACTGATTACCCCGATATCCTAATTACAGAACCATTGAATTTCCCCAAACCTGAATTCTGACACCCTGTCACTGACCCTAGAACTTTTCTCTGACCCCCATCTTTTCCTCTGTGTGTATATGTGTGTGCACATGTGTGTGTGCCTGTGTGTATGATAAAGATAGAAAGAACACATGTTCTGTTTCTTGACTTCTTGATTCTTTTTCACCAATTTTTACTGTTCTCAATTACTATGATATGATTAATTTTAATACCTGGCAGAGTAAGCCCCTTCAGCTTTTGCTTTATATTCTTCCATAAAATGTCTTAGCTATTAATTTTCTTTTTTTCCTCCATACATGTTTTTAGAATTAATTTGTCAAGTTTCCTCAAATTCCTGATGGGATTTTGTATGAAATGCACTGATGTTATAAGCTGATCTTGGAGAAACTTGATATCTTTAAAGTGTTAACTCATTCTGCCCATGAGTATCTGTCCTCTCTATTTATATGGAAATTTTAAAATATGCTTTAAGATTTTAGCATTTTCTCCTTGAGAACCTTGTGCAACCTTTGTTAGGTTAATTCCTAGATATATTGCTTTTGTTGTTGCATATTGTTTGTTGTTCTATTTTCAAATAGATTATTACAGTGATGAGAAAGGTTATTGATCCTATGTATATTGGTTTTGTACTTGACAATTTTGCAAAACTCTCCCATTATTGATCCTATGTATATTGGTTTTGTACTTGACAATTTTGCAAAACTCTCCCATCCCTCTTTGTTTTATTTTTAGTAGTGAGTGATGAGTTCTTTCAGTGCTTGTTTCTTTTAAAAAGTGTTTCACACGATATTTTTTCTGTTCTCTTACTCACTGTTTTAATAGTCATTTTCCTTCTATTTTTCTCTTTACTTAAAAAAATTTAAGTTTATTTATTTTTTTAATTGAAGGATAATTGCTTTACAGAATGGTGTTGGTTTCTGCCATACATCAACATCAATCAGCCTTAGGAATACAATGTCCTCTCCCTCTTGAAACTCCCTCCCCATCCCACCCCTCTAAGTTGTTAAGGAGCTCAGATTTGAGACAGTAACATGGAAACTTACATTACCGTGTGTAAAATAGCCTATGGAAATTTGCAATATGACTTAAGAATCCCCTCTATTTTTATTCGTCCTATAAACTCTCTGGATTTTGCCTTTTTTTTTTTTAAACGGAGTGAAGGAGGGAACTTTGCTATTTCTTTGCTTCTCTCTTGTTAGCCTTGCCTAAGGATATTCTAAATTATTAGCCTTAAAAAAAAAGAAAAAAAAACACAGTTGGTTGTATCTTAATCTCTTTTATTTATTTTTTGGAACCTCCTTCTAGTTCATTGACTTCTGCTCATAGTCTTTATTCACTGCCTTCTCATTTTTGGCTTTATTCTCTTGGCTTTGTCTTCCTTAATGAATTCACGTATTGGCTCAGACTTTCCTGCTATTACTGTCTTAGGCACAGTTCACAGATTTTGGCATGAGTTCTTCCCTTGTCATTATGCTTTAAGGATAGTTCTCATTGTTTCTTGAAATCACATTACTTTTGTGTTTATTTCAGATAGCTTATCTTTGAATTATCATTTTATTATTTGTTTCTACTTATTTTATTGAGGCAAGAATGTAATCTGATGGTCTTTTTGGTAAGTTTTTGAGGATTCCATTGTTGTTCATGAAATGGTCAATTTGTGTGACTATTCTATGAGTGCTTAAAAAGAACACAGTGTGTATTTCTAAAGTTCTATGTGTTCTCAGTCGCTCAGTCGTGTCCAGCTCTGTGACCCCATAGACTGCAGCCTGCCAGGCTCCTCTGTCCATGGGGTTTCCAGGCAAGAATGCTGGAGTGTGTTGCCATTTCCTTCTCCAGCGGATCTTCACTACCCAGGGATCTAACCCATGTCTCTTATGTTGGCAGGCGGATTTTTACCACTGTGCCACCTGGGTCTGTGTGTTACCCTTAATTTGTATACTTACATTTTATCTATCATGACTCTTTGAGTCATGATTTTTAAAAAATTCAGTCTGAAAGTGTTTTTGGCGTTGTTTCATCCATTTTCTTTATTGCTATTCCATCAGGCTTATGTATGCCATCTGATTTTGTGTTTTATCTTCATTGTGCTTGTTTTTTGCTTGCCTGCTTGCTTTCTTACATTCCTCTTATTTTCTACCTTCCACTGGAAACTCTTTCAACTGAGTGTTTTATTTATACCCCCTCTCCCCACGCTCCTCAGTTCTTGGAAATTCTTTCTTTTGTTTTGCTTTAAAGTGAATCTGTGTATTCATAATAGCAGTCAGTTGTAACATTTAGAAGGAGATACACAAGAATATACAAATGGTATCAGGTGTATGCTGTTTCGTCGTCTCAGTTCAGGGACGAACAGGTGAGACCGTGAGGGCAACCCCTGCAGGACTGACCTGCTGTCCTCCCAGCAGCCCCCTCCTTGTTGTACCAAGCCTGGGTTTCTTTTTGGTATTGTTAGCAAGGGCGCTCTCCGTTTGCTCCCTCCGTCAGAGGCTGTTGCTTCCCATTTTCTTTAGCACTCTTCCTCCTCTCAGCTGGGTGGACAGGAGCTCAGGTTTGCTTTGCTGTCTCCTAGCCGGGGCCACATTCAGCTCTCTGATTGAACCTTTCTTGATTTCACTTTCTGAACTCCCCAAAGACAAAACTCAGCACTGTAAATGGTACCCACTCAGGTTGTCAAGAGCTGCTGAAGCTTCACCTTGACGTACAACCTCAAACGCTTTAAAAAAGCACCCACTTAGGTTCTCCATTTCAAAAATCAGTTCTTTGTTCTTTTGGCTGCAGTGGGTCTTGGTTGTGGCACGCGGGCTGTTCACTGCGGTGTGCCAGCTCTCTACTTGCTGGTGCAGCGTTCTCTCTAATTGTGGCACACGGGCTGAGTGGCCCTGTGGAATATGGGATTTTTGTTCCCAACCAGGGATCACACTTGCATCCCCTTGCATTGGAAAATAGATTCTTAACCACTGGACTACCAGGGAAGTTTCAAGTTCTCCATTCTAAAGAAGACACTCAGAGAGTATTCAGAAATGCTGTTTCCTGGACAGCTCATGACTAGAGGATCAGGGCCAATAGGGGCTTCTCTCCAGTGCAATGGATCTTTTAAAATGCCCATTGAAAGAGCCAAATCCCTCTGCCCATTTCCAGGTCCACTGCTTTGAGGGCCCAGTCTTCACATCTTGGTGATAGCTCCTGGCAAGTGGTGCCCAGGTCAGAGTTGTGAAAATCCAGCTGTTTGGGGCTCAGGCTTGGCCTAACAACATGGCCAACCATTTCTCCATGGTGCTCCCTCCACAGGGGTGTTTCCTGGACCTATTACCAGGACTTGGGCTAAGCCTCCACAGGGCTTGGATCCCCCCAAGTCAGTAGGCCTTCTGCACACATCTGATCCCTTCCTGCCGAGTTCTCAGGTGGGTTTCACTGCCATGCTATGGTTCTGAGCCAAGAAGGAAAGAACAGTCAGTGAACAGTCTCAAGAAATTGGGGACATTATAATTTATCCCATGACATACAAAATAATCCCAGCCTGACCACATACCTGACCCCTGTAATTCAACAATTCTTGGAAATTCTTAACTGTTACCTTTTCAACTATTTTTCCCCATCCATTTACATTTCTGTATTCTTTTGATTCTTATCTAGAGAGTTTCGAGACTTGGTTTACACAATATAGATTGTTGTTGTTCATTCCTCGTGCTTGTGTTCCTCAGCTACCTTAAAATCTTTTCTGGACTCACTGACTCATTTTTAATTACCCTGAAATTATCTCCTGTCTTGGTGATGATGTCTTCTTGAGATGAGAAAGCTGTGATGGAAAAAAAAGGAGAGAAAGGCCTTTTTCTAAGTGAGAATTTAAGACTCTCTGAAGCAAGAGTTGTGAGACCTTATGGGATAACTTGTTTAGAGTTAGGTTTTGCTGGTGGAAAAAAAACCAATAAAAATAATATTCAATAATTGAGTTCTTTCTATGCCAGGCAACAGTATTCTCATTTAATTCCAGCAGAAGTCCTCTGAGGGGTAAGAAGCTACCATTCCCATTTTACAGAGGGAATAACTACAGAAGCAGGTAAGCAGCAAAGGTGGAGAGAGTCTGAAGGAGAGTCACCAGCTTTACATACCCTGGGAAGACACAGTCATGAAAGAGGAGCATGAAAAAGTCACGATGCTTTAGGTTACGCATTTGCTGTGTGATTATGTGTGGGGTGGGGTGAGGAAAGACCAATGAGTTGAAACAATTTGTTGCTCAGAGTAAGATACCTGTTTCATGGGAGTCGGAAGGGCGAAAGCAGTTCAGCTGATGGATGGCTAAACTGACCTAGTTCTATAAAAGGACAGATGTTTCCTTGGTGAATGTTCGTGGAGACCTTCATAAGAAGCTAACATGGAGGGTACGTGATAACTTTAAGTGGGTAGAAAACATCAAATTCATAAAAAAAATAAAGACTGGAAAGATTGTTTTAACCCTGAGTAAAGCAATTGTACTGTGTATTTATATAACCAAGCCTCTGTCATCATTCAGTCTGTGTTTTAAACTTTGACTTTTCCTTGACTCTTATTAGCAATGAGATATAAGAAGGTGTCAAGCCAAGGAGAAAGCTGGCAGATGGTGGGAGGGCAAAAAATTGACAAATGAAAATCCTTTTCTCAGATAAAAGAAAACCAGGTTGCTTTGCAAGCAAAGCAGGAATAGAGACACAGACAACTAATATGTGGATCCCAAGGGGGGAAAGAGGGACTGGGGGAAATTGAGAGATAACACTTATGCACTATTGATACTATGTATAAAATAGCTACTGAGAACATACTGTATTGCTCAGGGAACTCTACTAACGCATTGTAGTGACCTGAATGGGAAGGAAGTCCTTTAAGGGGGAGGATCTAAATAAAGGTGATTCATTTTGCTGGACAGTGGAAACTAACACAACATTGTAAAGAAACTATACTCCAATAAAAATTAAACAGACTGGGAAAGGTAATACTTTTCTGCTCCTTTCTGCCACCCTCTGATTCCTGCTAAGGAATTAACTTTTCCTTCTCTGGGTTGTTTTTTTTTCTTATATCATTTATAAACTCTCCTTACTCTGGTGATTATAATGTTATTTCTCTGATGAATTTCTGTGCCATTTCCCCTGAGTAACTGCACTCCAAGAGAGAAGGGGGACTGTTGTAGTCTTTCCTGTTTGTTCACTGAAGTTTTGTTATCCAGGTGAGTGGATGAGCAGTCTTTGAATGTGTGGCAGTAGGTAAGAATCTTGTGTTTTTGCTAGGCCTGAGTATTTTAGTTTGTTAACAGGAGAGCTCCTGTCGCTCAGCCAGTATGCCTGTGTAACACTAGTCCGAAAGAGTAGATAAGGGCTCAGTCAACAGAATTTAATGATGAAAGTGATGTACGCCATGTCCAGAGATGTCCAGGAATCTCTTGAGAAAATGTTAAAAGAGAACCTTTATGCAAATGAGTAAGTGTTAAGTAAGTAAATGTTAGTTGCTCAGTCGTGCCCGACTCTTTGCAACCCCATGGACTGCAGCCCACCAGGCTCCGCTGCCCATGAGATTTTCCAGGCAAGGATACTGGAGTGGGTTGCCATTTCCTTCTCCAGGGGATTTTCCCAATCCAGGAATCGAACCTGGGTCTCCTGTACTGCAGGCAGATTCTTTACTGACTGAGCTACAAGGGAAGCTCTTATGCAAATGAAGTTCTGGATAAAAGTGAATTTAATCACCACTGACTATATTAACCAGTAAGTTAATGTAAGTAAGAAATAGTGTATAAAAGGTAAAAGAACACATTGTTTTGTGACAGAAGTGTAACACCCTGTTGTAACTTTGAGTATAATATGTAGAGAAAATGAGGTAATAGTAAAAAAAAAGAAAAATAACTGGGTGTGGTAACATGAGGATATTTTCCATCTAGATTGTTCCTTTTAATGACAGAGACATGCTGCTCTCTGAGAATGTGATGGGAGGTCTGCAGTGAGATTAAACGGTTCCAGGAAGAAACCATGGTTCAGTGTTCAGCAGATGTTCAGACATCAAACAACTCTTTGCCTTTCTGTGAAAATCCCTAAACAGAGGGCAGTGAGGAAGAGAGGAACTGGATCTGCATGCGTTTTCCTTTTTCTCTGAAAGTGCTCTGGACCCCTATGAGGCTCTGAGCCAGGGTTCATGAGTGGGAAAGCTGTAAAGGGGAAACAAGAAAATCAATCCAGCCTTCCAGAAGACTACAATTTATTGTAAAATTAGTACCTAATGATGTTTCATCATTTGTCTTTCTGAATGGGTTAGATAATATCTGTGACCAAGTTCTACTTTCAGATTAAAAACGTCAAAAATGCCTCAAAGATAGATTCTCTAGAAAAACAATTCTTGTGTTCTACCCAGAGGCTTCGGTCATTTGACTTTTATGGTTATTCATTAACTTGGTTTGCTTTTAAGGAATGTTGGTGCTGGCTAGTGATACAGTGCCAGCTGATCTCAGAGTTGCTGGGACTTTTCTTTGTCCCAAAATGGAATACATGATAACATTAAACATGATGATGTATGAAAGAGAAAATCTGAGGCGTTCAGATGAAAAAGTGGGATGAGGATTTGGAGAAAAAATGCAGGGGGATGCAGTGCCTCTTCCTTCCTCCCACAGCTCTTTACACAGAGTGATTAGGTGGCTGTGCACTGAGGAGCAGAGTGTGGCTTTTGGGAGTGGACGACTAGTCTAGAACTCAGTCCTTAGTTTTCTAAAGATTATTTCTCTGTTACCAAACAGGCAATACTGAATTTCTTTTCTACTTGAATTGTGTTGTTGAAGCTATGCACTATATTATCTCAATCATTTCTTTTTTTAAATTTTTATTTTTACTTTATTTTACTTTACAATACCGTATTGGTTTTGCCATACATTGACATGAATCCGCCACGGGTGTATACGAGCTCGTGTTTTCAGTTTTAGTTATTTTGATGGACAGGTTTGCAGTAAGAAAGTTAACCATGAATGGATATTCTAGAGGAAATTTTAGTATTATTTAAAATGTAATGTTTTCTCAGAGGACTAACTAACTGACCAATACATCATAAAATCAGTAGATAAAATATAAAATAGTCCACTTACTGAAAGTTATAGAATACTTTATTGAAAGTTGAGGTTTTAACTATATCTGAATCTCAAGAATTCCATAATTCAGAAAAATAATTTCATGCCATTGCTGTGTAGATTACATGTAATATGGATAACCTTGCCTACTGTACATTGGTGAAAATTCTGTTATAATATCACAGATACTCAATAATAAATAGTAAATTATAAATAGTAAATTGTTAAAGTATGTGCCTATGATTGGTATCTTTCAACTTACTCTTTCTCAGACATGCAAAGAAGAAATAATAAATAATAAATAGCTACTTAAATTACATTCATGAATCTTGAGGAACATGTTTGAACATCTTTAATGCTTATCAGAAAAAGATTTTCAATGGATATTCTCATGTTTGCTTAAAAAATATACATGATTGCTTGACAAGCTAACTAGTACACAGTTTAGGTTAGGAAAATAGGATAAAAAAGTAGTTCACTTATTAATTCATGGTATAGATTGAAAAGCTGATTTCATTTAATGAAAAACATTGTCAGGTGCTACATAATTGAACTATTCTATGGTAGTTTAGTGGAGAAGGAAATGGCAACCCACTCCAGTATTGTTGCCTGGAGAATCCCATGGATGGAGGAGCCTGGTAGGCAACAGTACACGGGGTCGCAAAGAGTCAGACACGACTGAGCAACTTTACTCACTCACTCACTCACTCATGGTAGTATAGACACAGACATTTTAAATTGTAAGCAAAATGTGACTGTTCCTAGGGAATGGCCATGAAATAAAGATTAGTCATTTAGCTCAAAGAGAAATATAATCTAATAAACTGAAGCACAAGAATTAGTATTTCAGTTCAGCTTCTTTTAGTGCCTACTAGTTGCCAGGCACTTTATATTGAGAACGAGTATATTATGTGATGAATAACACATAGTCCTGCCTTCCAGGAGCTTCTTGTCTAGTCAGAGACAAAAATGTATGAATGGGCCATTTTAATAAAATATAGTAACACTGATAAAGATGGGTACATGTGACCAGTTGGAGAATTGGGGGCAGGAAAGCAGAGAGATGTAAGAGGCAGATGGCCCTCAGAGTCCCCCAGTCATCCCATTCAGAGGTGAGATCTCTGGCAGGAGGTCCTCACAGGGCATGCCTGGGTGGGCTATTGTGGTTGACTTGGTTTCTGATATTAGTGCCTCTACTTGTGCCTTTCAGTTCAGTTCAGTTCATTCGCTCAGTCGTGTCTGACTCTTTGTGACCCCATGAATTGCAGCACGCCAGGCCTCCCTGTCCATCACCAACTCCTGGAGTTCACTCAGACTCACGTCCATTGAGTCGGTGATGCCATCCAGCCATCTCATCCTCTGTCGTCCCCTTCTCCTCCTGCCCCCAATCCCTCCCAGCATCAGAGTCTTTTCCAATGAGTCAACTGTTCGCATGAGGTGGCCAGAGTGCTGGGGCTTCACCTTTAGCATCATTCCTTCCAAAGAATTTAAGCAAGTTATTTACCTCTCTATTTGGTTTCTTCATCTATAGATTAGGAACAGAAGTAAAAATATTTGCCTCACAAAACAGTTATAAGGACCAGAGCGCTAATGCACTTTGTAAACAGGGAAGCAGCCTACACATGCTGTTAGTTAACATTCTTGGCCCTCACATGGTGACTTGAGTTAATCACTTAATCTCTCTATACTTCGTATTTATTGTGTGCAAAAGGGGATAATAATAGTTTCTTTGATGTAGGGTACTTATAAGTGTTACATGAGTCTCAATATGTAAAGCCCTAAGACAGTGTCCAGCACACAGGAGAAACTGGTTATCGTTTTAATTATTATTCTAGGAACAGAAGAGGTTGACCCTACCCCTCAGTGATTATAATGAAAGATTTTCAGCTTGCTCATTGTACAGTGCTCTCAACATGGAGATTCCACGTGATTTTAATGGCTTAATAAAAACTGTGTGTTGTTGGGCTGCTGTTCTAGACGAGCATCCAGAATTGGATTAACTGACCAGCTCCAGGCAGGACTGTAAGAGGTGCTTCCCGTAGTCTCGCTCTTGAGGCCGAGTTGCTGGGAGGCGCCTCTTTCTGGTGTTCATGCCATGCAGCCTACTCTGGCTGCAGAGAGCTGGTTTAATGAAGAGTGGTTAAGATGCTGCCCTTTCAACAGTCATTTATAAATTGTTAATGAAAAGCTTCAGTCTGGAGTGTCTGGTGCTAGCCCTTCAGTAGGCCACTTATAAGGGAAAAAACCCTTTCCTTTTTTTGTGACGGCTGTGTAGTGTTGATGTTTGAACTCAGTTTCCTCTGGATACTGTTTTCGTTTCTAGGAAAAATAGTAAAATCTACATTTATTTTGTTCAGACAACCACAGCAAGGTGAGTAGCCATTTGTGATACCATTTCTTTTTTCAGTAGCTAATTATAATGCTTCCTCTTTATCTGATTTCTTTTTGTGGCATATTTTAATCCCCCTCCCATTGGGATGTCTAACAAAAGTTTTATTTCATCTGAATTTCACTGGATCATCACACTGGATGTGTGAAAGAAAATGGGCTTGTAATAACAATAAAAAACAGTTCCAAATAACATTGTATATTAAATGTTTACTATTTATACCATATACAGTGTTAGGCATTTAAAAATATAACCTCGTCTAAATCATTTATGAACATTGTGAGATCTCCCCCATAGCAAAGTTTTTAAAAAAATACTGGTTATTTTTTTGAAGGTTTCTTGAAGCTGCATTAATGTGACTGAAGTCCTCCAAGCTGTACCTTGATATCAACACCCCTCGCCCTACCAAAGGACTAGAAAACCTACCAAGAGAAATGAGTCCTTTAGATTAAGTCTTCCCATCTCTGGGAGCTCCTGCTGAAATGCAAATATCCCTAAGAAGTAACTGATTAAATCGGAAATGAGGCATGAGATTATTTTCCTTTGAGTAGGAATGGAGCCAAACAAAGGCTCAAGTGACTTTTCTTGAGAGACAGAGAAAAGATGATGGAAATTATCTTGTTAGTGGTAGTTCCTAGGGAATTAACTGGAGGTAGAAGAGGGTCCCATTGGAAAAGACTCTGATGCTGGGAAGGATTGGGGGCAGGAGGAGAAGGGGACGACAGAGGATGAGATGGCTGGATGGCATCACAGACTCGATGAACGTGAGTCTGAGTGAACTCCGGGAGATGGTGATAGACAGGGAGGCCTGGCGTGCTGTGATTCATGGGGTCGCAAAGAGTCGGGCACGACTGAGGGACTGAACTGAACTGAACTGAACTGGGAAGAAGGTCCTAGGGAGGGAATATACAGTTGCAGGGAAAGAGGGAAAGGGAGAGGGTAGGAAGCACCTCCCTGTATATACATTGGGATCCTAAATTATGAAGGAAGAGCCCGTCTGACCCCTTCCCCAGAGTGCTCCATTCTCTTTGGCCCTCTCATATGTGTTCCTGGGATGAGTCACCCCACGTGCAGGCTTAGCTGTAGATGCTGCAGCTGTAGGATGGGAACCATTGCATCTATTTTTGAGATGCCTGGTAGTGTGGAGAGTGGAGTGGAGTGCTCGTGCACGCTCAGTTATGTCTGCATGAGCTGTAGCCCTCCAGACTGCTCTTGAAATTTCCCAGCCAAGAATACTGGAGCAGATTGCCATATCTTACTCCAAAGGATCTTCCCTACCCAGGGATCGAACCCATGCCTCCTGCATTGCAGGCAGATTCTTTACCACTGAGCCACCAAGGAAGTTATCCCTGGAGTTCCTGTCAGCCCCTGAAGTAAGTGTGTGTGTGTACA